>JAOXOE010028941.1:0-15267 GCA_028565055.1 Phoeniculus purpureus
CCTTCACATATTTATAGACGTTAATGAGGTCACCCCTCAGTCTCCTCCAAGCTCAAGAGACCCAGCTCCCTCAGCCTCTCTTCATAAGGGAGGTGCTCCACTTCCTTCATCAGCCTTGCTGCTCTATGCTGGACACATGATGCTGTGAATATCCTCACTTGGCACAAAGCGGGTCCTGGTTCCATGTGGGGCACCCTGGCTTCCACTGCTGGAGAAACGATGGCAAAATGGGTGAGTGGCTTTTGCAGCCTGGGTGCTCCTGCGCCTCTTGCACTGTGAGATTGGTGGGAACCAGCCCCTCAGTTTTGGCTGGCGCCGGTACTGTACTTCTGTGGTGCATTTCACAGCTGGCAGTGAAGCTGAAGACATGCCCAGCCTGTGCGGGGCAGAGCGGAACCTGGCAGCAGTGAGCACCGCCCCTGAAGCAAGGACCATCGAGCGACTTCCTGGAAAGACTTCATAAATGGGACGTTCTCCCTTTAGCACCGAGAGGAAAAGGAGTCAAACAAAAGGTCTTTTCCTGAGGACACCCAGGGTGGACTTGCCCCAGATGTGAGCTGAGGGACAGCTGTTTGCTCTGTCCTTCCTTTGCCCGAGTGTTTGTGCTGGCGATGGCACCCACACCAGCCTCGCCGCCTGCGTCTGCAAAGCCTGGAGCTGCAAGAGCAGCCACGAACGTCTTTATGCTTTTCCTTGAGGAGCCAGGGCTGTGATGTGTGAGGAGCTCTGGGAGAGCTGATGCTCTCTGCCTCGTCAGGGGCTGACTTTAAGGCGGGGGATGGAGGTTACTGTTCTTGCTCCCTGCAGGGAAGGATCTGGGGGGATTGTGATTCTAGGTGCAGACGAGGCTCTAAGGTATTCACAGAGAAAATGCTCATCTGCCTGCGACTCGGAGCGGTTATTTCTGTGATCACCCACTCGCACCAGCCCTCCACTTTCCTGTCCGTGGGAAGTGTTCTTCCCCTTCCCAGCAGCTGACGGCTCCAGCCCCATGTCCTGCTGGCAGCTCCATTTTCTTTGACTGGGTGCCCTGGAGCACAAGTTTCCTTAGGAAAGCTGGAGATGGCAGCGAGACAAGGTTCCTGCCAGTTCCCTCGTTCCAGTTTCCTCCTGTTGGCAGAACAGAATCTGATTTTCTTTTTCCCCCTTTGTGATTATTATGGACTGCAAAGAACAGCTCTTAAATTAGCCCCGAGGAGGTAGAAGGATAGAGGAAGCTCGCTGCGGGGAGTGTGGTCTGATGCATGTAATAAGCACGAGCTCTACCTGGTTCGTCTGATGATCCCTGTCATATGCACAGCCCTCTCCTCAGTCTGGTTCTGTTGTTTTAATTAGGTTTTGGCAGCAAAGCCAAACACGATCCCTGCCTCTTCTAAATGCTGCCACAAAGCCACCATCCAGTGCTTTGGTCTTAGCTGGACCCGGGAGCCTCCGGTCTGTCCCAGGAGCATCCTGTGGAATGGAACTCAAGGTTTGTGTGAAGGTGACAGAGGTACAAAAGGTCCTGCGACAGTGACCCTTTGCCAGCCTTTCCTGAAGGAAAGACTCCTGCTCTGTCTTCTCCCCACTGCTCTCAGCAGTCCAGGTGCCTACAGACCTGCTGTTCCTGCTGCTCCCCCAGCTCACAGAATCACAGAACATTAGGGATTGGAAAGGACCTAGAAAGACCATCTAGTCCAATCCCCCTGCCACAGCAGGATCACCTAGACCAAGTCACACAGGAACACATCCAGGTGGGTTTTAAACATCTCCAGAGAAGGAGACTCCACAGCCCCTCCGGGCAGCCTGTTCCAATGCTCTGTCACCATCACTGGGAAGAAGTTCCTTCTCATATTGACATGGAACCTCCCGTGTTCCAGCTCACATCCATTGCCTTACAATCAAAAACTCATCATCCTGGCAACTCTATCACGACTTTTAAAGACAACTGGAACACGGAAGTCAAACTTCACTTTTTAACCCTTTTGGCTTGGGGGGCGCTGGGGCGAATAAATCTAAAGAAAACAAATACTTAAAATTATCTCCCACCAGAGAATTAGATGTCCTTTTGTACATAGACAAAGAAAATGACCCTCAAACATTTGTATTTTGACAGAACTCACTACTAGATCAAAATTCATATGTTTTTCCCTATTTTATTGACTCCTTCATTCCTTTCCTTTAGTGAATAGTTTGAAGTTCTGGTTTAATGAAGCAGTAAGTTTTAGGTGTAGGCGAGGAGCTGAACGTCCCGCTAAGGTGTAGTTTAAGGCGTGTGACTTCTTTGTCCATTGCAGAGAAACCATCTTTTCCTGGACTTAGAGTTTCACCACAGCCTACCTTCAACCACAGTGTAGTGTTTCCTACTTTCATAGTACATGCACAGAAGCAGCACAATGCCAGCCGATAACAAACCTAAATACAGATGTCTTGGAAGAGCTGTCTGTGTGAAGAGAAAGATGAAAGTGCTCCTGCCAGTATTTTTGACCCAAATATTATTCAGTGAAAGTTACTGCTTTCAAAAACAATGATTGTAGCTGTTGTTTTTGATGATGTTTTTGTCTGTCGCAAGGGAAGTCCCCCTCCATTGGGGCTATTGGGGAAAGAGCTCATCTCCAGGGATTCTCACGTTAGAGCTCCCTTGTTCTCCATCCCAGATTCCACAGTCTGGGAAGCCACTTGAGCAGAGAATTAGAAGCACAGTTTCCTCAAGGATTAGTTATGTACAAAGTCTCATGGTATAGAGTCAAAAATGCAGCATGGACTTCTCTTTGATCAGTTCTGCCTGTCTCTTGTCAGATCCAATTAAAGGTTCATCACAAAAGGCACTCCTGAATAATCGACTGTCCTCTCCAGGGAGGATTTCTTCTTCTCCTCCTCCATGTGATGTACATTATCAACATTCTACAGTTTCTTGGGGTTGTGGTTTCCCATTTGAAAACCAATGGTAATAGCATTTCCTACCCAGCAAAAACGTTATGTCAATAAATGCATTAAAGACGTCAAAGGCTAAAGCTATAGAGACATAAGCACCAATGCTGCTCGTAGGACGTTAATGCTCTTAAATTTTGCCATCCAGCAATGCAGTCAGCTCTGAAACAACTGAAATTCTCGTTTATTCCATCAGCAACTAAGGGACTTGGCACCAGCCACTTAATTGGTGCTGGCCTTAGCCAGTTTAGAGAAAAATCTCTTGGACATAATCTGCCAATAAGCCAAGAATTAGACATTTTTACGGGAAACTATTCCATTGACAAAAATTAAGTTTAAGGAGGAGTTGGAGGACTGGAACTGGCTGCACTTCACAACGTTATTGGTAATAAATCTTGACAATAAAAGGGAATTAAATACGCCAGAAAAGTGAAATCACTAAAAATAAAACTAGAGGCAAATTGCATTCAACTCCCAGATCTCATGCAAATGTCTGACTGGAAAGATTTCCTGCCACAATAGCTGCGGCGTCCCAAGAGATCAACATCTGCCTTCACCCACACAACTCTGTTGTCTTCAACCAGGAAGACTAATAGAGTCATCTGCTTCTGTTCATGGCCAAGGCAAAATTCTCAAGGTGACTATGAAAACAGTAGTTAAGTACAACACAGACACCCCCTTAGGATTCCCCACAGACTAGGAACAACACTTGGCAAAAAAAACCCAAAACAAAACAGAACACCGACGACTGTATGAAAGCTCCATTAACCATAGAACGCCTTTGTTTTTCTGCACAAGCAAGGGCTCAGGACATGAGTAGCCCATGCACTTACTACACGAGTCACTAGCACCTTCTGGAAAAACAAGCCTTTCATCACAGCAGGGAAATAAACTTTGTGCCAAAGCAACCGGAGAAAGTGCAGCCTCGCTGTGTGCTAGACCTTGCTGTACTGGAGACACCTTAGTGAACACCCTGGGACCTGACACTTCTCCATGGAGCCGTCCAACACTAGGCAGGTGCCTTGCTTGGTTCACAGAATTGGTGCCACAGGATTAGCACAACACTTTGCTCAGCCTCATTAACATGCCCTCCCTCACCACTGAGAAACAGAGCTAATTACTGTGGATGCAGTATTGGCTGATAAAGTCGTAGTGTTGTGCTGTTCTGGTGCTGTTTCAGTTGATACCGGTCTCAGATTACCCACGTCACACTATAGAGGATACGCTGAATGAAATGACAAATAATGAGGTGAAGAAAACCTTAATTTGCCTTTTTTCTCATACTTCAGCACAGGTTTGGGTCATATTTTATTTTAATACAGGGTGAAGACTGAAGGTCAAGCTTCACTGGGGACAGCTCGGCTCTTCCTATTCTAATTGTTCACGCCGTACTCTCCATGATTAATGCTCTCATCAGTGCTTCAAGGTCTTCAGGGATTTTGGAAAGACGACGGCGATGCCAGCTGATCTAGTGCGGCTTAGGGTGCTCACATTTATCATGATGTCCTTTCCCTCCCTATTGAAGGTTTTTATAAACTTTTCCAAGCATGAGGTAAATTGTTCCAGAGTGACAATATCTTCTTGCCTTGTTCTATTCTTCCACTTGATCTCTTCACTTTTCTTGTCAATGCTTAAATGTCACCACAACACACTGTTCACGTGCTCTGGGATTCTGAGATACTTTTTTCTTCTCCAATGTTTCTCATACTGACTGTGTCCGTATTTTTTCGTATGCACACGGTTCCCATTACACACTTCATTAGGGGCATACACCTGCTCCTATTGAAGCCAATGGCAAGGTTCCCATTTACTTCAGTAAAAGCAGGTTTGGACCCAGTGGTATGCCAACTGATAAATTAACTTTCAGGCAAAACCCAAAGAGGTAGGAAATTTTCCAGGAATATTTTTTGCCATTTGAACAAAGGAAGAATTTTCTAATTTGAAGTTGTCAGAAAGTTTTCTGCATATAATCAATAGCTCCCTTGTTTAGCCACTGCTGAAGATCTAAATAAAAATAGACTCCATAAAACTGTTAATAAAGAAAACAAATCACAGTCCAGGAGCTTTTTCATGAAGTGAACTATATTAATGTTGACACCATTAGCACTGTAGACTACGATTGCTTATGACGTAAAGAGATGCCTGCTATTTGAAATGAATGAAAGCACATTCCTAAATGGCCTGTACTGGATAGTCTCCAAGCAGTGTCTCTGCAGCAAATTGCAATTCGTAAGTGCAGAAGCACCAGGTTTTCAGTTAATCATCTAATGCAAGAGCAAACAGGCTAAAATAATCAGTAAAAGTGTATGTCAAACAGAAAATGTTATTTTACCCTCTGTGGCAATTTTCAAACAGAATCTGTATTTTTTCTTCTAACAGTTTGAAGTCACAGTGCAAAAAATACTGGTTGGTAGGTCTTGGACATTATTCTGCCATGATTACTAGTTTGACCTTGTGGAGATGATGCTTCTATGAGAGTTACAATGAGGACTCGATGATCTCTTGGGTCCCTTCCAACCCCTAACATCCTATGATCTTAGCATGCAATGGTTTAAAATAGAAGATAAGCTTAATCTTCCTCTACAATCAACATCAGTCTCTCATTTCTGTAACCTAGGGTGTCTTTCCCCAAGCACTGAAATGAATCGGGAATATCTGAAGTTGGTTAATACAGTAAAACACATGACAATCCATCCTCTTTCCAAAAGGGAAAATTTTTTCCACAAATTGATGAATTTTTTCCACACAGATGAATGTCCATTGAGCTAATGTGTTATTTAAAATTATTCTTTCTCAGGATGTAGACCATATTTAAGTCCTAGTCTCCAGAAAGACAGTGAAAGTCTTCCCTATCTCTTCATCGGAAGTTACAAACCCAACCTGACGATCCTTAATCACATTATTATGGAGGTCATTAAAGAAACTGTGACTTTATCTGAGTAAAATACAGGATCAGCTATATTCTCTCTGCTACTGTATTGGGTTTTATACATAAGCTCGTAGCAAATCTGTGTCCATGACACACGTGCACATGGAAGTGTTGTCTGGAGAGTACCACCTGAGCTAAAATGGCCACAGAGGGAAAACTGACAGAAATTCTGTTTGGTTTGCAGCAAATATCAGATAAAGCCACACCGTTTTACTCCTCAGCACTGCACGACTCCAAGGTTCCCCTCCACCAAGGAGCCTTTCTCTCTAGCCCTTTAGCACTGAGGTGAGTCTAGTGGGAGGTCAGTTGCCATGACTGCACATCACATCTCTTTTCTCCTTGTTATCATGCTTCACAGCGTTTATTGTGGAACAAGTCAGATATCAGTTGCACAAGGTAAGAAAGCCTGGATCTTAACCTTAGTAATTTGAGAGGTAATTGCCATGGAGAGTGTGAAACACGTTGTCACACCCTGTGCTAGTCATACTTCCATTAATGATTTGATCAGCACTCCAGCAGAGTGCAGGCCAGATGGCAGAAGACATCAGCCCATATTCCTTAGTTTGGTTTTCATAACAAAAGCCACTGAAGTCTCCTTCCCTTGACTAACAAATACCTGTGGGACAACGTAAGCATGACAGTACCCTGAACTGCCTCTATAACGTTCTTCCCTGTAAGAGTAGGTGCCTTATGAGGTTATTGCCCTTTGTCTATCAGCTGAACTGATCTTTCTGAGTAACGAAGTCAATTTCACCGTGCACTTCACACACAACACACCGATTCCTTGGCTCCTCAGAACAGACTAATTGAGAGGGTGTGCTGCATTACAGAACATGATTTGACTAAAAGATTACCATCTAGCTCATTAATTTTACATTACCGTGCCTTGCTTCCATCGACGCTATCACAATGCTTTCTACAACTACTTACCACGGTCACAAAAATACACAGAGACTGTATAGCCATTAAGGTGGTGAAAATGCTTTAAGAGACGTCATTATTTATTTATGTTATAGCAATATCTTCTGGTCTTGGTCAGTATGGGGAACCACTGCACCAACCCAGCAAATGTGTTCCTTTTCCTGAAACACTTGGAGCTTAATTACTCCTAGGAGCAATACATGTACAATACAAATAAATAAGAGGAAAGGAAAAGAAGTTATGACTTGCATGTAAGTAAACCAAATATTTACACAAGTGGAGACCTTATGTGCATTTCATAAATGTATGGTACAGGATATGTACAAGAGAAGTTGATAAACAACAGAAGTGGACAACAGCAGGGTGGAGGTGATTGGTAGGGGCAAAACTAAGAGAAGACTGTACTGATGAGAGTTTTCATCTCAAAAGGAGAACTCAGCATGACATTTGAATTCAAATGGATCACATAAAAGCCAGTTCCATCAGTGAAACCAAAGCTGCGGGGTTAGCAGGACTAGATATAATATTTCTGAATGGAAATGGCTGTATTACTGTAATTGTGAAATTACTTACGCGAGTAACAAGATCGACTGAATATGAGGGAATGTCTGTGAGCACCAGTATTCTGAGGGACACTCTGAAAAGCCAAGAGGGAGATTCTATCAGCAAAGTTTTGAAGGCGTTAGAAAGGACCCAGATCCCTTCTGTTCAAAAGTCAGTGCAAACCTGGCCAAAAAGGAGGTGTTTCTGTTTTGCAGAGATGTCTCAAAAGATGAGGAAGTGTCATCGTGGAAAATTGGGGTGAAATGCTTCAGCACAGCTCGATGTGCCCAGTACATTCTGCGGCACCCATGACACCAGTTAAAGGAAGCACAAGCTGAGAGGTACCTGGCAATGGCTCCTTTGAGGGCAGAAAGTTGGAAGTGCTGGCTAGGTCGAGTTTGGGAAATTGCTCTTTGCTCTCCCACAGCAATGAGTCTGAAGCCATGAGACTGTGGCTCAGAGAAGGACCTCTGAGCCTGCCAGACACCTCTTAAAGAGCCAGGAGATGAATAACTGTGGTGAGGTTTTCAGGTTCCAGGCACCTTCCTGCAGAGACAGAAGACTAAAGCAGTGAGATTTGCCTTTCCCCAGCTCATCACAATAATTCTGTGTAGTATGCCTAAACATCCCTATACTAGCAGTTAGTTACTAGCAATTTAGTCCTTTTCCTTCAGCTGCATTAATATCAAAAGATCTGCTAGGCAACAAAATGGCTCTGAGTTAGGCTGTTGACTGTCACTCTAGCATGAAAGAGCACTACCGATGAGGACTTTGTGCTCCTGGATCCTTGGTCCCTGTTAGGAGCCACAGCAGATTGAAGGATCTTGGCTAAAAAGGAAGGTGAGATTCAAGAATCCAAATCTCACCTGCAAAACTCATCCAAGGCTCCTGCTTGTGCACGTATGGCAGGGAGTCTGCAGACTCATAGGAAATCTAGCCCCAGGGCACTGGTGTGGCAGAGTTCCTCAAAAGGGCAGATTCTGCATAACACAGTTGCTTTGAAGCCACAGCAGCCTGTAAAACCAGCTGGCAGGAACTCAGGCATGTTGCTATCAGAACCCCACCTGTGTTTCTCCTGGAGTTCACCAAAACCAATGTCCTGCCAGAAGAAAATCTGGATTTTGTAATAGAAACACTGTTGGAAATACGCAGCACACTCAGATAGGAAGGCAAATCGTTGAAGATAGGAGACAAGGAAAAACTAGACCTCTTACTCAGCTTCTCCCTGTAGCGAGACATATAGCAGTGAAAACACAGTGAAACAGCGTGTAAAGAACCACTGGCAAAAAATGCATGCATGTAAAGTTACTGTTCATCCTTACAGCGGTATATACTTACCAAGAAACAAAAATGACTTCATCGTTTCACCACAGACTTTTGCTGCAGTAAAATCTGGGGCATCACACAGAATTAGCTTACCTACAGTACCTGGCGTCAGGCTATCTCCCTCTTGCTAGTTCTGTCTTTACGCAGAAAAGATGCTGCTGTGGTGATGCTCCTAAAGATCTTTGTCCCTCTGTCTCACAGCCATGGTTTCAATTAAGTTTAATTGCAGCCCCTGTAGTTTCAGAGCAAGGTTTGATGTACACCCTGTGCAGCTTCTATCGCAGGATAGCTCAAATCTGAAAGATCAGCAGCAAGAATAGACAAAATTCTGCCACCCCAACAGTATTATTTGCAGTGAGGATGGATCAGATATTAAATGGGGATTCTATTTCTATTTTTGCAGCTTATTCAGGGCTCCACTGCTGCAACCTGTAAGCAAAAAAAAAAGATGGAGTGTGCCAAAGATGAAAGCAGCTCTCCTGAGGCAGATTTTTGTCATGAATCTCAATGTCTCTGATGCTTTCTTAGAAACCCCAGCTCCTACTGTCACTTGATTATAAAGACCAAATCCCTTTCTTCTTAAACCCAAAAGTTATTAGCACTGACAGTTACAGAGGACAGTCATGAAAACATGACTGAATTGTTCCTTCAGGGCTCCAAGATGGAGGCAAGGGAAAAGAGCCAAGCAGTTGTTTTTCTGGCAACTTTATTCTAAGAAAAAGTCAAGGTTTTAGAAGGACTCTGGGCTGTAAACAAGCTTGTACAAAGAATGAAGCAAAGCATAAAACTCATGCCAGCAGGGAGAGTTTGTCTCTCGGTCCTGAATGCAGATGTTTTGGTACAGATGCCAGTACAACCACGGGTGATTCATACGTGTCTCAGCCTGCTCTAAGCTTAACTTCTGCTCAACAACCAGCTTGAGGCAGTGCCGAGCACTACCCAGTTTTAATCTCACCCCAGATCTTTGTTGTTCAGAACCCAGTTTCTGCTGAGATGGATTATGGGGATGTCTCACTCTAACTCTCTACTCAGACACAGAAAATGGCATGCAAAAATATGTGAAGGAAATGCAAATCCACCTTCTGAATAGACTAGAAACATGGCACTGAATTAGGAGCTCTGCTTCTTAGGCTTCAGACAAGTCATTTTTGAATTTGTTGATGCCATGCATAGGATCCATATAAAGCCAGACACAGAATCCAAGAGCAAACTGAAAAGGAAAAACAAGCAGCATTTGCTCCTAGCAGCATTTGCAGCCACATGGCAATCTTGGCTGCCACGCGGAAAACATTCATTAGCCTATTTAACCAAAATTAATTATGAAAACATAATCTGACTTTTCTTCCCTCACATTGGTGCCTTTTAATGTAAGTGTTTTCTAACCAATTTAAATCAATTTTTCATGTAAATACTATCATTATTATCATTATGCTGGGAAAGGTAAGGTCATGATTTTTATCAGAGTTCTCAGAATCACATTTTACTTGCTAAAATGTCAGGGAAAACACTCACATCTTAGAGTCACCAAGTGCAGTAAATTAATGTCAAGAAATAAAGCAGAGAGCACCCGATTTGACAAAAACAGAACTGGCAGACTGTAGTCACATACCCCCAAGTACACCTTTCTTAAGAGACACTGGACAAAAAGTAGTTGTAGATTGCAATGTTGAGTTTAAGCCACTGAATGAAAGCACAAACCATTGGACTCAATAATCTTCAAGGTCTTTTCCAGCCTAAAAGATTCCATGATTCCACCCCTATGTGGGACTTTGTACGCTTTCCCACCATCTCTACTATCCGGTGAATCAGCTCAATTCTCCTTGGAAGACTGGGATTCTAGATGTAAATCTGTATTACCTCCATGTGTACGTTTCAGTTCCAAATATATATGTTTATATATTTGCATCAGGTCTTTGTGGAAAAAGAGCCTTCAAGTGATATTTGTTTCGTATTTGTGCTCAAGACAGTGGAGATTTGGAACAGGTTTATGATTCCATCTTTGCTAACCCCTCACTTGTCACAAAGCAAGCACAGAGTGATGCTCACCCAAAATACAACCCAGAGATTTGCAACCTTAAGGATGTGCTTCCTTAACTAAGAGTGATGGCTGTGAACTTCTTCACCCTCACACATACGTTTCTGTAGTTGCTTTCTGAACTCCATAACTCTATAAACTGCTTACCTACATGCCATGGGAGACCTTCTCAGCGTTTATGTTGAATTAGACAACTACTTACCTGCAGGTATAGCTGATCTCCTAGCTCTAGTGCTGCAGGAGGTTCATGTTCACCTTCTCTGTGCCTGTCATGATTCTACACACATTTGTCATAGTCTATCTCAGGGGGCTTTATTCCAGCCCAAAGAGTTATTAGGACTGGATGCTTATGTAGCCTTACATGGGGGAGCTAGGATTGCACACGAGATGCAGATAATGAATTTATGCAGCAATGTAGTGTCTTCTGCTTTGTTTTCTATCTTTTCTTAGCATTTCTTAAAACTTGGTGTGTTTTTTAACTACTAATGAACGCTAAGCCAATGTTTTCACAGAGCTGCCTGTTATAAACACTCAGTTTCATTCCTACAATTGCTCAGAGCTCATAATTTTGTAGGTGAAGTTAATTTTCCTGAGCACATTGGTTTGCATTAAATATATCTAATTCATGCGGCCATTTATTGTCTAATCATTTAATATCATAAGGTCCTTCTACAACAATTTATCTGTGTTGGCTGTCATTCCTACTACCCTGAATAACAGTCCCATCAGAAAGTTTTATCACCCTCCTCTTTACTCCTTCAATAACTGCTTATTATTTAATCTCTACCGCCCGCAGTTTTGAGTGTTAAGTGGCATGAGTTGTGTGTGATTATAACACAGTACATCAGGAAGGAAAGATTTAGAACATGACTGCACAATATTTCCATTCCTTTTATCACCTTTTCCTCTTCCCCATCTGTTCTACATTCTCTCTGTTTATAATACTCTGCAGAGAGAAGATGTGTGCCATTCAAGGAAACTGCACCGATGGCTGTTCTCTGAAAAGAATGTTTGAATGATTGAAAGCTGAATTCTCTTTGTGCCGGAGCTTGTTCTAACTGAGCTAGAACCAAGGGGAGTTCTGAAAAAGAAGTTTGAATGTACATGCAAGGAGAATCCTAATTTTCTTCATTTGCTCTGATGTTCTGACAGAATCAAGTGAAGATTTCTTCTTACTGTCTGGTGGGCTGACAAGAAACCTCTCCAAGGCCAGAACAAAGAATGCTCCAGGGATCTGACAGCACACAGGATTTATGCAGCGGCAGACCATCATCCTATTCAGAAGCATTTAGACAAAGTAGCTTGCCTTGCCTCTACATCCAATTTCCATCAGTCTGAAACGTCAAGGGACCAGAAAGATTTAAGAGCAGAGGATAACCTTAGTTTGGGGGATGGTTTATTCATCCACAACATGCAGGATGTATGAGTATGTACTTAAAAAGGCAGGAAAAGTATACAAAGAAGTTTTCAAATCTGACTGGCAATGGGTTGTTGAAAAAAGTCTCTCACAACCTTAGTAAATACTATCCTCAGGACTCCTGTTTTCTCTAGGTCCAATGGCAACAGAATGTTCCTCTTACATTTTGTTCCCCAAAGTGGAACATTGTCTATGCATTGGATTTTGACTAAATTTCAGTGAAACAGAAAAGCTGTAACCCCCAGAGTTCAGACAGTTAGTGATTTGGGACACATTCATTCACTGCAGGTTAAATAGAATGGCATTGACCTTATTTAACGTGCAAAGCTTCACATTGGCAGAGCTGCTGGAGAGAGTCCAGCGTAGAGCAACGAGGATGGTGAAGGAAGTTGAACACCTCCCTGATGATGAAAGGCTGAGGGAGCTGGGTCTCTTTAGCTTGGAGAAGAGGAGACTGAGGGGTGACCTCATTCATGTCTATAAATATGTGAAGGGTGGTTGTCAGGAGGTTGGAGCCAGGCTCTTTGCAGTGTCATCTAATTATAGGACAAGGGGGAATTGGTGTAAGCTGGAACACTGGAGGTTCCACATCAATACTAGAAGGACTTCTTCATAGTGAGGGTGACAGAGCACCAGAATGGACTACCCAGGGAGGTTGTGGAGTCTCCTTCTCTAGAGACATTTAAAACTCGTCTGGATATATTCCTGTGCAAATAGATCTAGGTGATCCTGCTGTAGGGGGAAGGGAATGAACTAGGTGATTTTTTGAGGTCCCTTCCAATCTCTAATGTTCTGTAATTCTGTAATTCTGTGACATAAATAGAACTGTAAGAACACAAAAAACACAGTAGTGAAGGAGTGAACAGACATGAAAATAATTTGTAATTCTTAGGGCATTAAGAAGCATAAAATACAGAAGTATTTTGGAAACCAGTTTAACTTAAAGCCATATAATTAATCTTCACAGCAGATGTATGTATCTGAATATACCCTGCATACTCCAAAGAAGTGTTGAATCAACATGGTATTTGTTTATACAAATAGAATAACGAAACTGCTTAACAAGTATTCATCACTATACTGTAAGTGAAAAATCAACTGTAGGAATGGAAAACACTCTGGGCATTTGGCTCCAGTTGTAGCTGTAAAAGGTAGGATACTAGCACCACAACCCAGGGCACAGCAATAGAGTTAAGGCAGCAATACACATACCCTCTGGAGTAGACCTAGACTAGACATAAGAGGTGCAGAAAAAAGAAAAACAAAAGAAGCAGCTTAGAAGTGCCACAGCTACTTGCAGACCAGCTCTAGCATGGAGGTGGTACAGATTTACCACATTTTGAGTAATACAAGGAATAGATTTAGAATAACTTCTTTAAGGGAATGAAGTTTCCTGAGATCACAGCAGTGCAACAATGGCCTTACCGACTGTTGACCTCTACAAAGGGGTTGTAAAACCAGCTAGTCTTTCAGAGCAAATCCAGTGACTCATGCTGCTAGGGAAATTTGAATCTTTATCTGTGTAGTTAAGATCTTAGATGAATGAGTTGGCATGACATATTATTATCTTAAATTGATGTTAAGTGTATAGAATATAATATCATAATATATATTAGACACTTTAAAAATTTAGCTCTAGTGGGATTTCAGCAAGATGTAATCAGACAGTGAGTATTCTAAAAGCAACACAGCTATAAGCAAGACTGCTCCACAGTATCAAAATTAATGCAGATTGACAAGATTCTGTATGTCATGACCAGACATGATTCACTAGTTTTATATGCATACCTATACACAAATCTATCTGTATTTCACTGATACACATGGGAAGAAACATAGCCATGTCTCAAGTCTTCAGAAAAATAGAAAACTTCTAATCATTGTAATGCTTAATTATTTGCCAAAGGAGATCAGAAGAACTTTCTTTAATAAGAATTTTACTGTTTTTATGTCATTCCTTTCTCTGGTAGGCATAAAAGAATACAGGAAAACTTCTTGGAATACAGCCTCTTCCTTAAAATATCTTATTACTAACATGAAGGTAAAACAATGTCTTTTCAGTTTGTGCAACCTAATTTAAATAAAAGTTTAAGGGATAACCCTACTCTGCAGTAATGAGTCTGCAGATCTGCAGTAGGAAAAGAGGAAAAAGAAGATGCTTTCGTTGTGACAAACTATTAAGGTTTTAATTCCATCATGCGTTTCTTGTACAGAAGACTTATCACCCCAAGCCACTAGATGACAATTTAATTGATATTAAATTTTCACAAAGTATTTGAAAAAAGTTAGGACAATTCAGGCTATAAAACTTGTCCAATAAACTCAATTTAAACTGAAAATAAACACTACTACTTGTCCAGAAGAGGGAATTTATTGTCTGAAACATCCTAAAATTTGTTTTGAATTATGCTGTGTGAATTAGACACACTGAGATTATTATATGAAGTTTACTGTATAATGACTAGAGACTACCAGTTAATTAACACTTCTGGGTACAAAAGGTTCCTCTGTGAGGCTTTTTTTCTGTACAAATAGAAATATATTTTTGTTTAGCCTCAAGTGAAAATTCTTAACTAACATATTAAGGCAGAGAATAGCAAAAATACTTTCCAGTAGCTGTCATTTGTAAAAACAATGTATTGCCAGTCTGTTTAACTACAAAAAAATAACAAACTATGAAAAATGAATTTGGGACACTTCAAGACACTTAAAAAATTAACTGGAATTTTGCACCTCATTTACTTTCACCTTAGAAAACATTTATTTTCTCTCTTCTTTCCTTAGCAGTACAGTAAGATCAGAGGAAAATATTATTGGAGCCCAACCCAGACCAACTAACACTTATTTCTAGCAATGGGTGATCTATTTATGTAAGGAAAACTTGATCGTAAACCACAGATGTGTAAAACCGTGTGACCAAGTACACTTAGTCTGATTAGAAGAGCTCATTCACCCACAAATCTTTGAGGTCTCTAACTTGATACAACTTATGAAAAACTACAAGGCTTTTGCAGTACATGAGGAAAGACTGAAAGGGAAGGGGCTCTTTAGTTTGAAGAGGAGGCTGAGAGGAGACCTCATCACTCTTTACAACTACCTGAGAGGACACTGTGGAGAGGTTGGTGCTGGTCTCTTCTCACAAGCAATTAGTGACAGAACAAGAGGGAATGGGTTCAAGTTACAACA
>JAOXOE010028942.1:0-15267 GCA_028565055.1 Phoeniculus purpureus
GATAATAGAATAAAGGTTGGACTCGATGACCCTGGAGGTCCTTTCCAGCCATGATGATTCTGTGATTCTGTGATTCTGTGACTGAGGTGCCCAAAACTGGACCTAGTACTCAAGGTGCAGCCTCAGCAGTGCTGAGTCCAGGGGGACAATCACCTCCCTACTCCTGCTGCACACAGAGTTTCCAATCCTGGCCAGGATGGCATTGGCCTTCTTGGCCAGGTACATCACTAAAAGTTGACAGGCCATGTAAGAGCGGATTAGCTGAACACCATGACATATTGAAGAGAAGGCATTAGCAACAAACCTGTAGAACATATTTTCCTATAAACTATTCCATTTATATTTACTATTATATTTTATTTCATATCAACTGTACTTGTCTTTCAATCTCTGTTTTATATTTTGCCTGGTTAATGGTGTCAGAAGATTAAACTGTCTACAGTTATTGGAAGGTTGTATGAAAAATTCAGGGTGGTTTGGGTACCACAATTGAGAAAACAAGATGATTTAGCAGCCATTAGGAACAGGAGTATTAGGATAAACTGAGGAAGAAAATGGCTATTTCAAAACTTGTTAGACTAGGAAAATTGTCTATCAAGGGAACTTTTCAGTCTCTAAAAACACTCAGGCCTTGTTCAGGAAAATAGTTAAGTACCTACTTAATTTTAAGCACCTGTATAGTCCCATAGAAGTCAACAGGAGTAATCTGTGCTCAGAGCTAGTTGGTTGGTTAAGCAGTTTGCTGGATTGGGATAATTCAGTTCTCCTGTAAGAATATACTATGGAGAATAATCCTGTGGTGACAGAATGAACTAGCTGATAGGAAGGGATGGATTAGCTGATTTAATGATTGCTTCCAATCTCTAATTTTTCTGACAGTATAAAATTGTTCCTGGGTATGAATTACATCCATGTGTGCCACAGAGCTCCAGGAATCACTGGGACTTGGTTTTACTACCACTGGAAGTCTAAATCCTGCCCTAAAGGGCATTTAATTGAGCATTCATGCCTTCACTGATGCTTCATGTATTTTGGTCACAACAATCCCCTGCAGCACTACAGGCTGGGGGCAGGGTGGCTGGAGAACAGTCTGGCACAGAGGGACCTTGGGGTTCTTACTCACAAGCAGCTGAATCCGAGCCAGCAGGGTGCCCAGGTAGCCAAGAAGGCAAATAGAATCCTGGCCTGGATTAGAGACTGTGTCCCCAGCAGGAGTAGGGAGGTGATTGTCCCCCTGGACTCAGCACTGGGGAAGCTGCATCTTGAGTACTAGGTCCAATTTTGGGCACCTCAGTCCGAGGGAGACATCCAGGTGCAGGAGCAAGTGCAGAGGAGGGCAATGAAGCTGGGGAAGGGCCTGGAGAATAAATCTTCTGAGAAGAGATGTAGAGAGTTTGGGCTGTTTAGTTTGAGGAAGAGGAGGCTGAGGGGAGATCTCATTGCTCTCTACAACTGTCTGAAAGGACATTGCAGAGATGTTGGTGCCGGTCTCTCCTCACAGGTCATAAGTAACATAAGCAGAGGGAAGGGCTTCAGGCTTCAACAGAGGTGGGTTAGACTGGACAACAGGAAGAAATTCTTCCTGGAGAGAGTGGTCAGGCAGTGGAATGGGCTACCCAGGGTGGTGGTTGAGTCCCTACCCCTGGATGTGTTTAGAAGTGGCTTAGATGTAGTGCTGGGGGGATATGGTTTAAGGGTGAACATGTAGAGTAAGGTAGATGGTTGGACTCAATGATCCCAGGGGTCTTTTCCAACCTGAATTATTCTACAATTCACGCACACACATAGGGAAGATAAACCTGCTGGGCAACTCAGTCAGGATTTTCACTATTTCTAGCACTCTTCTTCCATCAAATGAAAGAGTCGTGATGATTTACCCCTATGTTCCGTCTGTAAAATGCTCCTCAGGCAATATCCTACAGCTACGCTTGGCTGAGAAAGACTTTTAATTCTCTTTTGACATCTTTCCTTTCATCCCAAGGAGCTGGGAACCAGTAAGAGGCCAGGCATTCATTTTGCACTGTCTGACTCTTAACATCACTGGTGAAGATGAGCTAAAGAAAAAGCTCAACTTGTGAGGATATTATCACATTTCTCACCTGGTGACTTTTGCCCTTTTTATTTCTTTCATGGGTGTTTGGCAGGTTTTTTTCTACTTTTTATCTGTGCAGTTAGCTCCCAGGCTCAGCTTATGTTTGGCTCATGGAGCCAAATGAGATGCATGACTTTGCTTTAATCCCTATCTCGCTTGCCAATGTGTGCCAGGTACTTGCTCTATTCTAAAGAAACATGCAATCTGATAAATTAAATAAAAGCAACATTTAGAATGCAGTATGATGAACACTGTTTGTGCTGTACCAGCGACCACAGCACATCTCAGACCCTCAGCTGGGTTAAGGTCTCTGTGAAATACCAGAGGGGACAAATATTGCCCCATAAAGATGGACTGCTGCTCTTAAGTGGGTGGGAAGTGACTGAAGTGTTAACATGTCTCTTAAGAATAATGAGAAGTAATTAATATAAAGAGTGCTGATACTTGCAGCAGGGTGCAAGTAAAGAGATGGGATACCTAGAGCTCAATAGGACCTTTGCTACTACTTAGTGATGGGACAGTTTCCCCAGGCACTAAACACAAAGTTAACCTCTAGGAAATAACTGAGGAGCAAAAGTGTGTTTCAAATTCTGCTCTTCCAGGATTTAAGATCCCTCTGCTGAATGTTTCGGTTAGTTTGTGGCTGTTACAGTGTAGTGCTTCATGGTCAGATAAGGCTTCTCCAACCATCTTTTACCTTGACAACATGGAGTTTTGGGAGGAGGTTGCAGTCTGCAAGAGTCAGGTCATCTCCGTCCAGAAACTTGCGTTTAGATACTTTCTCCTCTTCAGTGCTGTCTGCATCAATCTCATCTGGCAGAGGGGTTCTCAGGTAGTCATCCAGCTTCTTCAGAGCCTTCACCAAGCCTCTTTCAAGGGCTTTGCCAAAACAAAAAAGCAATGAATAAGTGATTAGGCCAGAGTAAGTGCTGGGGGGACACTGGAAACTCTTGTGCCAAGTCTTCTGCCCCAAACCCACGATGATATATCAGTAAGACACAAATCCCCCTTCTGGTTTGTTGTGGCCACCAACCAGTAAACTGCTGCTACTTGATTCTTCTAAGCAGCTGGGTAGGACTGTAATGACGCAGAATTTTCTAGAGTTACTTCAGCTCGAGGAAGTCGCAAAGGCAGTAATTTCATAGACACGAACCCAAGCTCTATGGAGCTGGATGATACACCACAACTGAAAGGAAGCTGATCTAACCATAATTAAACACAGTGCGACACAAACGTGATGAGATATTCAGCCACCGTTAAAATTCCTCTCCACTTTAGGTTCAACTTAGGTGCAAATTCTCTGATACAGGGTGTCACAATGGAGTGGAGGCTTTGGACCTCTCACTTCCAGTTGCTAAAGACCACATTCCACACTCCCAGACCTTAAATGACACTTAGACAATATAATATAATTAATATATAGCAGAGTGCAACAGAGATCTGAACAGGCTGGGTCAATGGACAGAGGCCAACGGGATGAGGTTTATCAGGGCCAAGGGCAAGGTCCTACACTTGGCCACAAGAACCCCCTGCAGCTACAGACTGGGGGATGAGGGGCTGGAGAGCGGCCGGGTAGAGAGGGGTCCAGCAGCACTGGGTGACAACTGGCTGAATAGGAGCCAGTAGGGTGCCCGGGTGGCCCAGAAGCCAAACAGCATGCTGGCTTGGGGATCAGCAACAGTGTGCCCAGCAGGGTTAGGGATGTCATTCTCCCCCTGTTCTGGGTACTGGGGAGGCCTTCCCTCAAATACTGGGGCCAGTGCTGGGCCCCTCACTTCAAGAAAGACATTGAGGGGCTGGAGAGGGTCCAGAGGAGAAATGAGGCTGGGGAAGGGACTGGAGGGAAAGGCTGATGAGGAGAGGCTGAGGGAGCTGAGGCTGTTCATCTTGGAGGACACTCAGGGGGGACCTTCTCCCTCTCTACAACTCCCTCAAGGGAGGTTGTAGTCAGATGGGGGTCGGGCTCCTCTCCCAGGCAACCAGCACCAGGATGAGAGGGCAGGGCATGAAGCTGCCAGGGGAGGGTTAGGCTGGATGTTAGGAAGCCCTTCCTCACAGAAGGGGTGATCAGAGCCTGGACTGGACTGCCCAGGGCAGTGGTGGAGTCGCCATCCCTAGAGGTGTTGAAGGCCAGCCTGGCTGTGGCCCTTATTGTGGCTGTGGCCGCTGTGGTGATGTTAGGTCCTGGTCTGGGCTGGCTGAGCTGAAAGCGCTTTTCAAGCCTCAATCATTCTGTGATTCTCTGATTTTTAACTTAAAAATATCATCCAAGGCACAGAAGTAATGTTCATATGCCTTACTGACACAGAAATAGAAAAAGCTGGTTGCAATGATGCACTTAAGAGAAAGCTGAGGGACTCTGGGGCAAGAAGGGTCTTTTGCATCTCTGTTCAAGGACACCAACGTGGTCCTGGCCCCTGACAAGTGCCCCAAAGTGCTAAAGCAAGAGAAGCAAGGAACAGCAAGAATTTACAACGTGAAAAAATAACAACATGACTCGTGGGCTGAGGGCCAGAGTTTCAGCTGGTGAAAATTACCTGCAGTGATTTATACCTGCTGCAGATCTGGCCTGGAGTCAGCACTTAATGCGTAATCCTGTACAGTCTCATATCTCTGAGTAACTTACTGCCATTTCACCCAGAAGAGACTACTTGGCGCGTCAAGTAACCTGGGCAGGGCAGCACTACAAGACCTACAGAGATAAATGTATTGATGGAGCACAGCACAAGCTTCCCTGTGCATAGCAGCCTGCTGGCACAGGTAGCTCTGCTGGCTCTGCTGTCAGCCGCCTCTGTGCTTCTGGCGCAGAGGGAAAGGCGGCATGTACAGGGCCACTGAGAGAGAGGGAGCTGAACACCGCAGAACATGATTTCTGTGCTGCCCTAACATCCATTAAACCTTGTGCCAGTGGTGGGAGTTGGATTAAGCTCCCACTGAAGCCTCTTGGCCAAGCACCAGGGACCCCAGAACAGTTCTTTTGTGGCTGACTCCTAGACACAGTGGCAAATCGCGGCTTAACTGATGAACTGGAGGAACGCCCGTGATCCAACTGAAAACACCCCAACGCACAGAGCAGGGAGGGAGCGAATCATATTTCGGAGAGCAGAGCATCGGAAAGCGACTGAAGTGCTGCCATCCATAAAACAGAAGTGTTGCCATCCCTTTATTTAATCAATTCAAATTGCATTTTGACATTGAGGTTCTGCTGTCAGAGGCTGGCAGCGGGGTCTTTAATCAGCTGCAGATGTCTGCGCCACCGCAGCTTCCACTGGAGGGTAACCACTGCGTAGCCTGGAATCTACCCCCATGTGGCAACACTCACGAGGTTTTGTAATCTCTTCTTGGTTTGACCCATAACACCTGTTGAATAGATAGTTCTCCTCCCTCTTGGTCAGCCTCAGACTATGTTCTCTTGCAACAAATTCGTTTTGAGACAATGGAATTGAATTAGTGCAATTTGATCCAATTTTGCTCACCCAGAATTTAGAGAACTGGCTTAACGCTGAGTGTTTTCCAGTATCGCAGTACGGGAGCATCGGTTCTCAGGGTCATCTGTGCATTAAGCCCAGTAGCAGCACAACACGAGACGCCTTGTGCGTGCCCAAGAGGATGGTGAGGTGCATGTAGGAAGGCAGGAGCAGCAGGTGAGGTGTGTTTACATAACTTTTTCTGGGACTTATTAGGATTGGGCTTGGTTTTGCTCTTCCTGCTATATCAAAGTGCGTCATGGCTGCGTCAAAAACAATGCCTGGAGTGAAGCCCATTTGTGACAGTGGGAAAAACATCTATCTGAATTCAGACTTGACACTTGCCTAGCACAGCTTTAGGCCAGCAATAAATGTATGTGCAGGGTTCAAGGAGTTCACAGAATCATAGAACATTAGGGATGGGAAGGGACCTCAAAAGGTCATCCAGTCCAATCCCCCTGCCACAGCAAGATCTTCTAGATCAAGTTGCACAGGAACATCGCCAGGTGGGTTTTAAATGTCTCCAGCAAAGAAGACTCCACAACCCCCCTGGGCAGCCTGTTTCAGTGCTCTGTCACCCTCACTGTGAAGAATCTGTGACCTTATTCACAGGCTCTGCTGGAACACATTGGACCCTGACATCTCAAAGTGAAATCACCACATGGCCAGGACCATCTCATGTCCTGTTAGTCAAGGACTGGACTACCACTTGTGACACCAGTCAATTAATTAAAACTCGTCCAATCCTAGTAAATCTCTCAGAACACAATCAGCACAATAAAGACACTGAGGTGCTGCAGTGGGTCCAGAGAAGGGCAACAAGGTTGCAGAAGAATCTGCACAACAAACCTTATGAGGAGTGGCTGTGGGAGCTGGCGATGGTTTATCTGAAGAAAAAGAGGCTGAGGGAAGCCCTTCTTGCTGTCTGCAACTACCTAGAAGGATTTTACCAGTGGTACATGGAGAGCATTTTCCTGGAAAGCAGAAGATTGAGTTTCAAACGCCTCCTCAGCCCAAATCTGCCAGATTAAACCCACCAGTGGAGTACCAGGGAATCTGTACAGCTCTTCTGTTGAACTCCTTCACTTCCCATCCAGTAGATCCTGACTAAAGGCTGATACCATGGGTAAATGACTCTCTCATTTTCTCTTCTGGAATCACAGAATCATTAAAGTTGGAAGAGACCTCCAAGATCATTCAGTCCGACCATCTACCAACCCCCATCCTGCCTACTAAACCCTGTTTCCAAGTGCCAGGTCTATATGCTTTTTGAACCCCTATAGAGATGGCAAATTCACCCCCTGCTCCCTGAGCAGCCTGTTCCAACCCCTGACTACTCTGTCAGGGAAGAAATTTTTCCTAACATCCAATCTAAACCTCCTCTGTTGCAGCTTGAGGCTCCAGAATATCCTGCAGCTCTGAGGATTGTAGGAATCTTGCTGAGCAAAGACCTGCCTGGGTTTCTACTGCTGAGCAAACTCAACAGATGAAAGATTAAATTCTAAGCTCCTATATGCTGGATATTCTGTGAAAATCTGGATGACCCTACACATTTCTCCATGAAGAACACAGGGGACGAATGACACTCACCAGGGTAGGGGGTCTTGCCAACACCAGGCACTGGATTGAATGAAGTCTTTCAAAGGATGTAGCTAACTAAAAAGTGATCAGTTCTCCATCTTGAACCCACTGCCCACCACAGAGTTCAGAAGTGACCAAGCTGCTAATTCCCTTGGCACCTTCTGCTCTTGGAGACGTCATTAAATAACTAGATATGTTTGTGGATAACAAACAGTGGATGGGACGAATCTTCCCCGAAGTGAGTAAATTGCATGAGTAGGTTTGAATTAAGTGCCCTGAGCTTCCTCAGCTCTCAGTGGAGTCTGTTCTTCTACACTTGGTTTAAGTGGCCCCAAATGAGCTATAGGGAGGAATTTTCCTCAAGCGCCAAATCTCAGCTTTGCATTGTGTTGGCAGCATCAGGGAGGAGGATTCAATACTGCAACACCAAGGGGGACTCTGCCTGAGGATGTGCTCTGGAAATTTCTACCTCCATTTGCTTCCCCACCCTGTGGAATCTTAGCCTTAAGGGGACCTTCTTCCTCTCTACAACTCCCTGAAGGGAGGCTGTAGTCAGGTGGGAGTGGAGCTCTTCTCTCAGGCAACCAGCGCCAGGACAAGAGGGCAGGACCTGAAGCTGCCAGGGGAGGTTTAAATTGGATGTTAGGAAGCCCCTCTTCATGGGAAGGGTGATTAGACACTGGAATGAACTGCCCAGAGCAGTGGTGGAGTCCCCATACCTGGAGGTGTTGAAGGACTGCCTGGCTGTGGCCCTTAGTGCCCTGGTGTGGCCGTTGTGGTGATGTCAGATCCTGGTCTGGGCTGGATGAGCTCAGAGGGCTTTTCCAGCCTCAATCATTCTGGGATTCTGTAAGTTAGAGATCCCAAAGGTGACCAGCTCTGCGAGAGGAGCCCTATCATCAGGTTACCCGTGCAACACCCTGAACTTGTGGAAACCATCTTCCTGGGCAGTGAAGTCATCAAGCACTAAGCCACCAGCATCATACTGCCTCCACAGTCATGCAGCCACTATAACTTCAGATTCGGACAAGTCCTACCTGTGTACATATGAAATCCATGGTGGAACCCTTTATCTCACCCATCAGCTAGTCTGCTCTGAGCTTCTTATACAACCAAACCCAACTTCTAACAATCACAGTCCTGCAGAATCACCCCACCAGTAGTAAACAACAGTGTCAATGAAATGAAAACCCTCACAAGCTCTGTGTGATTTTCTCTACAAAACTCTGCTTTTCTACAACTTCACTTCACAATCCTGAGTTAAGAAGGCAGAAAAATAGCACTTTCCAACCTCAAAACAACCACAGAACACTTAATGAATGAATTACCATCTGCCCAGGGTGAGGTTCAATTTAGCTGATGGTACCTAATTCACAGTGACACTCTGTTTTCAGCAAAATGTTCCTTGACGCTGAACAATGAGATGATTAACAAACCCTGACAGGCCCAGAAATACAAATTATGTAAGAAAAGCTAATAATTGGGGGAAAATTGCGCTCTTGGTTAGACTGACATAAAAGAGGAGTCACTCCGCATTGTCAACAAGCGGTTCCACATTTACTCCGGTTCAACCAAGAACAGACTGCGGCTCTGTGATTCAACTCTTCAAGCTAAAACTTCCTTAAACTATTAGCCTGTGCAACTATTTCATAGAATCACCACTAGGGATTGGAAGGGACCTCGAAAGATCAGCCTGTCCAATGCCCCTGACACAGCAGGACCCCCTAGATCCAGTCACACAGAACATGGCCAGGCAGGTTTTAAACGTCTCCAGAGAAGGAGACTCCACAAACCCCCTGGGCAGCCCCTTCTAGTGCTCTGTCACCCTCATTGGGAAGAAGTTTCAGCAGACTAAGAGAAATCCTTGTGTCTTGAAGTACCTAATGCCATGGCTGAATAAAACATTGGAAAACGTAGTGCACGGAGACACCCTGCAAGTCAAGGAGAGGCCCAGATGGCAAAGATTCTTCACTTAGGCGTTCAGGGTGAAATCTTGGCCACACCAAAGCCCATGAAGGTTTCACTCTTGACTTCAGTGAGGTTAAGGATTCCTCCAGCAGCTTTTAAAGTCAAAAGGGACTATTAGAATCAGTTCATCTGACCTCCTAAATAATACTGGCCATAAAACTTCCAGCATCACCGGACGATTCCATCTCTATTTTCTGCGAGTCAAATAAGGCTGAAGCCAAATGAAAAGTAACTAGAAAGTAGTAAAAGAGAAACGGTTTGGAAAAAGTAAAACAGATTCAGGCTGCCCACACCCACAGCATTTGCAGAGGTCACACAAGGACTCTTCTTCCCCTTCCTTGAACTCCGAATATCTCCTTCCTTGTTTAATGCTGGGTACGAGGAGAAATAGCAAAGCAGACAAAGCACATAAACGTCAATCACTGTGGCCTCATGGAGCCACTGGAAGGCAAATAAATCACTCTGTCTCAAAATAGAAGCCTAGAAAAAGCTGAATTACCACCAGAGGAGCCTCATTCTCTCCTTTTCCTTATTTTGAGGGTACGCAGACTGGACACCTAAATTTAAAACAGCTAAAATTAGGTGAGATGACTCCTATTTTAAGTGTTGGAGTGGAATAATTTGCAGGATAGGGACTTTACTTGGTAGCTGTTATGGGAAGAGATGCGAAGCAAGAAACAAGAACAATTAGAAGCAATAAGAACAACTGATTCTTTGGCAAAACTGAGCATGAAACCTACTTGATTTACATCCAAAGAGAGCAAAACTAGTTCCATTTTGTAAAACAAACTTAAAATAACTTCAGATTTTCAAACAAAAAGCCCTGTTTTGGGATGGTTGGTTAAGTCTTGCTTAGACATTCAGTCGTTTTTTCACTTCACTTTTAAATTGTTGGTGATCTTCAAAACTAACGTGTCGTTTCCACATTAAAAAGAGAATCACTTTTTGTTCCAAAGCTCTAGGAGGAAAGAAGACACTTTTCCTTTTCAAAACAAGTCACTATTGGCCAAATTCATAGAATCACAGAATCACAGAATGTAACGAGATGGAAGGGACCTCCAGAGGTCATCCAGTCCAATCCCTCTGCAATAGGCAGGGCCATCACTCACCAGACCAGATTGCCCTGAGCCCCATCCAGACTGACCTTGAATGGCTGCAGGGATGGGGCAGCCTGTTCCAGAGATCCCCCACCCTCAGATTCAAAAACTTTTTACTCATGTCTGACCTAAATTTCCCCTTTTCCAGATTAAAACTATGAACACTCATGCTGTCATTGCCTGCCCTTGTGAACAGTCTTCCCCAGCCTTCTGACAGCCCCTTTCAGGGGTTGGGAGGTCACTATATAGTCCCCCAGAGTCTTCTCCTCTCCAGGATGAACAACTCAAATTCTAAGCAGTTCTGAATATCAGCCTGTCATGTCCAGCAGTGGGGACAATCCCATTACACTCACTTTGGCTACATTCAACCCACATTGGCCAATAACTCAGGTTGCTCACACCACCCATGGTGGTTTTGCCCAAAGAAACAATTTGTCATGAAATCTCTTCTCCAAGCCCAAGGCAAATAGATGTAGCCCTTCTTCAGAAGTGAAGGTCATCTTCAACAGGGGAGGTTTAGACTGGACATCAGGAAAAAATTCTTCATGGAGAGAGTGGTCAGGCACTGGAATGGGCTGCCCAGGGTGCGGGTTGAGTCCCTATCCTTGGATGTGTTTAAAAGTCACTTAGATGTGGTATTGGGGGATCTGGTTTAGGGGTGAACTTGTAGAGTAGGGTTGATGGTTGGACTTTTCCAACCTGAATTATTCTGTGATTCTGTGATCTAGTCTGACTCTAACCAGCACATGTCAGACAATCTTACTACTTGATCTAGGTGATCCTGCTCTGTCAGGGGGATTGGACTGGATGATTTTAAGGTCCCTTCCAATCCCTAATACTCTGTGTGATTCTGTGTGAGTGTGTGAAATTGGCCACAGTGACAATGAAGCTTCAAAGCCATCAAAGCCCAGGAACATAACAGCTTTGGTAGCCACAATCTGAAACCACCTGACCTCAGCAGAACTACAAGTTCTGCCCAAGTCAAGCCCAAGTGAGTCCAACAAACAATAATCCAACACGCAAAAATGAACAACCATTCTGGCTGCTCCCATGGATCACTGATTGATGCTTTTCCTTTTTTTACTGCTTTCTTCCCCAGCCCTCCAGTAAGATTTATCCTGTAACATAGGCAAATGAACTTGGTGAAATACGCAACGAGGGAAAGGGGGGAACAGTACATAAATACTCACCAGCTCACACAAACAACCTGAGATTTATTTTGCCTTTAAAAAAACAAACCACCTTTCCTGATCACTTCCAGATTCACTGAGTTGGAGATTATATGAGACCCAATACTGTTTGCTGGTAGGAGAGGGAAACCAGTTAAGAAACAGTGATTTAAGGTAAGAAAATACTATCATTCTACTCGTCTGACATTCTGATTAAAGACCAAAGATTCATATTTTTGGTCTCGTTTTTTCTCCACCCTGCTCGTTTTTTTTTCCAGGCAGGCTCAACAGCCTATTGTAACTGTAATCTGGGCAGATCAATCCCTCTCACCTGGAGGAGCTGTGACTGCAATATGTGAGCCATTGTATTACATGTTGAACAGTTTATCTTCCCCACTATGGCTTTAATACAGAAGAGTTTAGGTTGGAAAAGACCTCCACACTCACTCAGTCCAACCCTGAACCCAACTGTCAGAAGGCCAGCACCAAACTCTGGCCCTGAGCTCCAAATCTCCATGACTGGGAAACACAACCAGCGATGGCAATTCAACCCCCTCCCTGGGCAGCCTCTGCCAAGGCCTGAGGACCCTTTCCAGCAAGAATTTTCTCCTCAGGACCAACCTCACCTTCCCTGGGGCAGCTTGAGGCCATTTCCTCTTGTCCTGTCCCTTGCTCCCTGTGAGAAGAGACCAACCCCCACCTCTCTCCACCCTCCTGTCAGGCAGTTGCAGACAGCAAGAAGGTGTCCCGTCAGCCTCCTTTTCTCCAGACTAACCAGCTCCAGCTCCCTCAGCTGCTCCTCACAAGGTTTGTTCTCCAGACCCTCCCCCAGCCTTGTAGCCCTTTTCTGAACCTTCTCTAGCACCTCAATATCTTTCCTGTATTGAGGTGCCCAAAACTGACCCTAACACTCATGGTGTGGCCTCACCATTCCCAACTATAGGGGAAAATATAACCCTTGAGATTGGAGTGCTGCCTTGATTTATTCCGTCCAGTCCTTTAAGAGTAAGTTATCTTGTCCAAGCTGATTGTGTAGGTTCCCTCTCTGCTTGGAGGCGCTTAGCATCTCCAGAGGACAAATCCTTCCAACAGCCTAAGACATCTGACTTAAACTGCTGTGACTCACTCTGCAGAAGCCCTTCTCACCGAGAGAACTGCAGACAAAGCCTAAAGGACTAGCTAAGACTAAACACCCAACTATCAGGGAGGTGAAGGTAGGTGAGATGAATCCTACTCTTTGACTACAATTTCCAGGTTCACCTAAGCGATAAAGGATAATACCTCCCTTTTCTTTAAAAGCAATTTAAATGTTAGGGCTTCCTCTGCAAAGAGCAGGTGCATTGCCAATCTGAGCATTGCAGCAGCCTTTCCAGACTGGTCTGCACCTTGTAAAATCCTAAGCTCAGAGCAGTGTCTACACCAAGAGGCTCGTGAGTGGGCAGAACCTAAGAGAGCCATTAGAAATGTCGAGAAGGATGGAGGTGGATGGCTCCCATGCATCCAGGCATTTAGATGCCTAACTCTGGGCCAAAGGGAGTTTCTACGGTGAGTCACCTCTCCTATTAAAGATGTTCCATTTGAGATAAATCATTCCCTGGAACAGAAACTTGTGCAAGTTCCCACACTAAAGGGAAATGCCCACACAACCACGCTGAAAAGTTGTGATCTGTGTTTCTAATTCACTTAATGAATCAACAAACAACTCACGGTGCACACAGAAAAGAAAGAGATTAGTGACTTCTTCCTCAGCTATACTTTCCCACTCAGGACTTTCTCTTAGCAGACATATGTTCGTATTCATCCCCCACATCAGCCAGAGCTGTAATGACTTTTAGTCTCAGACACTGTGACTATATATCAGGAGGGGAATAAGTCTCACGAACATGACTGCACACAGGCACCACTAAAGTAACTTCTGCCAGCTTTAGATCCGTATTTTAAGCTAAAACAAAGTGTATTTTAGAAATGGAGGTGTGTCCCTCTCCACTGATCACAAAAGAAAGCAGGATTATTGAATGACTTGCGGTGGAGAAGGTACTTTCATCTTAAAGCCTGTGTTGCAGGTGCTTAGAAATGCTAGAAAACAATATGGATGTGTTCCTGTGTGACTTGGTCTGGGTGATCCTGCTGTGGCAGGGAGATTGGACTGGATGATCTTTCAAAGTTCCTTCCAATCCCTAATGATTCTGTGATTCTATGACCTAGGCTTCCCAACAACGCTGTGGTGAGGAAAGCAGACAAGCTTCCAGAAAACGACTTCTTTTCTCTAGCTGTTGAAATGTCCTTGTGTGATTTTATCAGTGAGGCTGTGGCCAGTGTTTTGTGGAAATACAGCACAGAATCTCAGAATCACAGACTGGTTTATGCTGGAAGGGACCTCAGAGATAATCTAGTTCCAATCCCCTGCTATGGGTAGGGACACCTTGCACCAGACCAGGTTACTCGGGGCCCCATCCAACCTGACCTTGAACACTTCCAGGGATAGAGGAGCCACAACCTCCCTGAGCGACCTGTTCCAGTGCCTCACCATGTAACCCTGGAGCACAGCACTCACTCACTCACTCCCTTAAGGAAAAACAAAGCAAACCCCTATTGAGAGGTAAGTGAAAAGGAGCAAGAGTTTTTCTTCCATCCTATTCTTCCTAACTAAATCGTGTGGGTGCAACAATTGTCTCAGTATCAGGAAAACATAGACAAGTGAGTTTTGTGTGGCAGACAGCAGAGAAAATGAACACGCCAGGCATGGTATTATGTCCTTTTGGCTTTAGCACGTCATCTCAGTAAGCTCCAGTCTACCAGTTGCGCTGAACCCAGAAACTTCAACCAGGGTCCAGCACAACCAGGTAGACACCCACGAAAGGTACAACTGCAGCTTATGTCCCTGGTTAGCTTTCCTCACACTGTCACTAGACCTCCCACCTCACTGACCCTTTTCAGCTCTTTCCTAGCTTATAGATGGTCACTTGTGACAGGTACCCTACATCTTGGATGTTTCCTCAGCCACCTTTTTAGTTCCTCTTCCAAGAAAATGCCTTATTTGCTTAAAAGCTCTTACGTCTCATCTCGTCTGCACACTTTCTGAGTTGAAAAACTGAATGCAATTTAGTAAAGCAAACAGATTAATAAAGAGAAAAACAAGAGACATTAAATAATAGTCTCAGCAATTAGATGAGTAAAGGAATTAAATCGTTGATTCAAGGGCCTCAGCACTATTCACTGCAGGGCTTAATTTGAATAATACGCAGTGTACACACATTTGTAAATGTCATCTATGGGGTGGCTCTTTAACGAGGGATATTGAAAGCAACAGCAAAGAGGATTAATCCTTATACTTTCAGTTAAAAAGGCTTATTTAACGTCTGCCAACCTAGTGTCGAAACCAAGCATTGAGCGCAGGACAAGCTTCAGCTGCTGGAAGAGCTCTTAGATTTCAAAGTAAAATAAATGTGTTTGTTTAGGTTTGTTTGCTGTTATTTTGCCCTCATCTGGGTCAGCCTTATGGTGCCGTGGCCACCTTGACTATAGGAGTGTAACAGGCACTGCATCATTTTTCCCACTCTGCTCTAGTCACTTCAGTGCAGCATTTTTCAAGGGTTAGGTTGGCCGAGAGTGTGGAAGCTGTAAGGTCATTATGTTGTATTTCTCCAGCTTTCCTGAAAGAGATTGTTACTTTGGCTCCATTTCAGAACTTCTAAGGCAGGAGGTCAAGATTTATGAGAAAACTGCTTTCAGGGCAGAGCAAAGAAAAGAGGATTTTTATCTGCTCTCAGGAGCTCAAACCCTCACGTAATAATAGAAATATTTACGTGTTTATCGCAGAATCACAGAACATTAGGGATTGGAAGGGACCTCAAAAGATCATCCAGTCCAATCCCCCTGCCAGAGCAGGATCA
>JAOXOE010028943.1:0-15266 GCA_028565055.1 Phoeniculus purpureus
TGGTAACCTCATCACTTCCCACCTGAAAAATTAACAGGAGATAATAATCAGAGGGGTTTACTAGGGTGGGAAGTTTGTCTGCTACATCCTTAACCCATGCTCCAGAGAGGAAGAAATCCTCCCTGTGAAGTGGGTCAGGACAGCATGTCGGTCTCCCACCACAATTAACCACCTACCTTTCTTTTTAGAGCCAGTAGTGATGGTGGTTTTAGAGTAACTCAGTCTTTCTGGCACTTCTGGCCAGGGTGAATAATTCTCTCCAGCAGCTAGCTCCTCCTGCAAAACTCCTTATCTGTTCTGCAAGATCAAATGGGATGGTGGGGGAGGCTGGGTAGGGATCTGCCTGCTTTTCCGAGCAGGGATGTTTTTCCATTCGACCCCCTCCCTGAGGTCCTCTCCCAAAGCCTGGCCACAAGTGGTTAGAGAATCCTCTGATTTGTGTGGTGTATTTGGAGCCTCAACCTGTTGTCTTTCCCTTAGGTTGCTGCTCTACCAATCTATTTTGCTCTCACTTTCCCTGATGCTCCTCAATCTCTCCACTTCATCTTGTAGCTCTGCTACCATCAGGAGTAGATCATTCACCTGGTCATGTCTTACACAGGTGCTACCTCTGCCATCTTCTGGTAAGACTGACGGGCTGAGGCCCTCCTTGCATCTGGGGGTCTACACAGCCGCATGGTTGTGGGTGGGTGCTGTCTGTGTCCCTGCACTTCCTCTGCTGATTTTGGCCCTAGTTCCAACCACTTTTAAGTCAACGGAGATGACTTAAAAAGAGGGGAAAAAAAAGCAGCACACACACACACACTTGGTAGCCCTTGAAATCTGTGCTGTGGTGGTGGCTCCACCCACTCCTATCCTGCCTCTCTCACGGGATCGGCCAAGGACGAGAGGGAAGCGACTGCTCCCTTTGCTCTTCACATTCGGCTCTCTGCAGCAATCAAAGCCCCTCTCGATGTGTTTTTTGCCCTGAAGTGCTGAGATGCTCTGGCTACAAGGGCTGACCCACCGTGTCTGAGCGATAACTCAAGGAAAAGTTAATTTCATAAGTCTTATTTTGTAGGGTATAGTATTTAAAATGTTGCCAAATTCCAAGTCTTGGTCTATTTTTCAAGTGGTCTGGGGAAGAAACTGATATTTAGTAAGTCTGCCAAAAATAAGTGTCAAGTTCATATATCTTAGCTACCTGATTTGAAGTATGTTCAGAAGATGTGCATATATTGGTGTTTACTCATCGGGTGTGCTTTTCATCATGTTTTTTATTACAATAATTTATATCACTCTCCTTAGATGCACAGAATCACAGAACATTAGGGATTGGAAGGGACCTCAAAAGATTGTCTAGTCCAATCCCCCTGCCACAGCAGGATCACCTAAACCAAGTCACACAGGAACACAGCCAGGCGAGTTTTAAACATCTTCAGAGAAGGAGACTCCACAGTCTGGACAGCCCATTTCAGTGCTCTCTCACCCTCACTGTGAATAAGTTCTTTCTCATATTGATGTGGAATCTCCTATGTGCCATTGCCCCTTGTCCTATCATTAGATGACATTGAGCAGAGTCTGGCTGCATCCCCCTGACACTCACCCCTCACATATTTATAAACATTAATGATGTCACCCCTCCATCTCCTTTCCTCCAAGCAAAAGAGACCCGGCTCCCTCAGTCTTTCCTCATAAGGGAGGTGTTCTACTCCCTTCATCATCATTGCGGCTCTGCACTGGACTCTCTCCAGCAGTTCTGTGTCCTTCTTGAACTGAGGGGCACAGCACTGGACACAAGATTCCAGATGTGGTCTCACCAGGGCAGAAGAGAAGGAGAGGAGAACCTCTGTTGATCTACTAAACACTGCTCTTCTGACCCACCCCAGGATATCACTGGACTTCTTGACCACAAGAAGGATACTTTGTGAAGTTTAGAATTTGTTCAGTGTAGCCGTGTCATCATTGGTATAAGTAAAGTAATAAAGGATAGCGAAAGTAGAAAGATATATGAACAGCTACAGCCAAACTGGTGTTCATATTTTTGTAAGAACCCGGTGGGAAAAGAATTCTCCCTTGATAGGTAGAATGCTATATTGTTCATTTCCTGAGAGAAAATACATTTCTTTTTCTAAAAAGACTTTTTTTAAAGCTGCACTTAATTTCCTACTGGAAGTTTTATTGTAAACTATAAAAAAACCCCAACAAAAATAAAAATTAAATCAAATTAGCAGAGCTTAAATGTTGCAGTGAAGTATCTCTTCAAAGACATAGCTCAGGGTGCCATGATTCCTTTCTGCAAGTCAAAGCAATGTGCATTCTTGTTCTTTTTACATTATTTAAGAGCTTAAGAAAAAATAGTTGAGGAAAATTTGAAAAGTATAGAAAGTTTATGCTCAGGCCATGTAAAGATAGATGGAATCTACAAACTCTGTTAATCTGAATATATCTGTATCTATCTCTATTTATTCTTGATTTTATATACTCATGAAGGAAACACTCACTATAAAAAAAGAAATGACAGATTTTGTTTCAGAGTTTGTCTGCTGGATCAATTAGATTATTCAATGTACCTTTATGCTTTGCTTCTTCTACCTGTACAAAGGACATAAGCTGCTTGGCAGTCTGCTTTGTAACCTAAAAAGTTGTTACCACTGGTACATAAATTCCCAATATATTACTGAGACACATATACATTATCTCCATTTTGGTATTTTAAAGCAGTTAGAGGTTACTGTCTTTAGAAACCTTAATTTTAAACCTATTGTTTTAATCAAGTGTTATGATTCTAAATATTAGTGCATGTTTTGAAAACTGCAAGCCAAATCTGTAAGCTTAATTTATGGGGTTTTTTTCTGTGAACAGAGGGGGTTTGAGCTGGCAGGAGAGTGTTTGGGGTTTCAGTTTCAGGATTCTGGTCACCCCTCCTCCTTATCCTCTTCTTCTTTTGGACTACATCTTCACTTCTTTCTTGTCTAGGTTGCAGAGAGGACTCCCTTGATGCTAAGTGCTAGGCTTTGCAGCCATCTTGCCCTGGAAACATGGTGTCTCTAGACAGTACAGAACCTCAGAGATCATTGAAAAGAAAGCTTCATCTGGATTTCCATAGTTTGCTGAAATGGAGAGAGCTCTCTCCTTGTTTGTCGTAATAGGATTGGCATTTTGGAAATGGAGAATTAGAGCAGACAGCTGAATTTTACATTGTTCACTGCCACTGAGGGATGTGAGCATGAATTTTTGTGCATCATGCTTCTACAGAAGCAGGAAGGGTTGGAGGTTTCTTTTCTCTCTTTAGGGTTTGGACATTAAGGTTTGGCTTAGTTATATAAGAACATTGTGATGAATCTCTTCAATTATATAATATAATATAATATAATATAATATAATATAATTATATAATACCTTCAATTATTATTACAAAACAATTAATGAGACTATGTCAAGCAATTATTGAATGTGTTTCTTAGCTATCATTCGTAGATGGTAACTATTCACTTTCAAATACAGGAAGACATACAACAAATATGTTCCAATGCAAATGTCTTCCACAAACGTCTACAAATAAATCCTTCACTCAGGCTGCAGTTCTTCACAAACTACTCTAGTATGGGTTCTTCCCATGGGCTGCAGCATTTCAGAAACAGCCAGCTTGGTTTCTACAGGGACTCACAAGCCCTACTAGCAAATCTGATCCAACATGCACTCAACAGGGCTACTAGTCCTGCCAGGATTCTGCTCTAGCCTGAGTATCCCAGGAATGTCACAGACTTTTTCAGGCTCTCCATGTGAGATCCTCCATGGGCTTCTGTTCCCTTAACTTAGGGACAACCTAGTTAACACTGCTACCAGGAGACAATCTGCCTCACCATGGTCTTGACCACAGGCTACAGGGGAATCTCTGCACCTGGAGCTCCTTTTCCCCCTCCTTCACTGACCTTGGTGTCTACAGAGTTGTTTCATAAACTCTCACTCCTGTCTCTGTCCGCAGTTGCTGTTGAGTAGATTTTCTTCCTCTCTTAAATATGTTATCCCAGAGGCACTACCACAGTAACTGATAGTAATACCGTAGCCTCTGCAAATAGCAAGTCCATCTTGGAGCCAGCTGGCACTGAACCTGTGTGACACAGAGGAAGCTTTTAGCACCTTTCAACCCTTGTAGCCCTCATGATACCAAAACCTTTCTAAGCAAACCCAGTAGAGAAATGTCTTTTGACAAAGCATCATTCAATACGTAGAAAGACCCAGAAATCCCATAGACTAGTTTTCTGAGTATCTTCTGTTCTGATGAGATTATTTTGGTGAAAGAAGATCCAAATCTGTCTCAGGGCTCTTCAAATCCTGTTAACACTTCTTGTTGTTAGTATGCCAATTTCTTACTAATAGCATATCACACATTTTAAAATGTTAGACAATCTAAGACCTCTTCTCATCCATCATTCTGGCCTTGGATGCATATAGTCACCTGTAGGGAATGCTGGAAGCATAGATCTGGCACCTTGGAGGAAACAGTTGGGGGTGTGAGATAAGAGCAGTAAATCCTAGGAACTTAGGAATAGATAATGATCAATGCCCAGAGTGTAGCCTGCTTTTGTAAACACAGGAAGACCCTTTAGTGTTAAGAATAGAACCAGGCCAGCAGACAAGATTAGGAGACTGATAGGAGGCTAAAGTGAATTATTGTGTTTATCTCTAAAGGCCTTTTGTTAATTGCTTGTAATGAAAAACAGAACTAACCAACCCTGTAACCTTGGAATGTGGCAAGACGAAGATGATTGGTAGAATGTAGTTATTGGGGAGTACCCTATGGTATATAAACCCTGCTGTTCTGTAGAATAAACGACTTCTGATCAGTCACTTCTGGTGTCTGAGCACTGTCGGATTTCCCGCCTCGATCACCACGATAGTCACCTTTCCAAGACACTTTCACATTAAATCTCCTCACTCCAAAATTGCTTACTCTCCTTGACATTGTAAATTCATTGTACAATGTCAGAAATTATTGAGAACATACCGTGTATGCAGAAGAGAGGAGGCTCAACAGACACTGAAAAGAACATATTGATAGATTGGAAAAGAATCTGAAACCATCTCAGAATTTTTCCTTCTTCCAAGGAGAAAATTGGAATAATAATTTTTTTTAAGGAAATCTTTAAGATTAATGATCCCAGAGTAAATGTTTTGCTTGCATACATTACACTGCGTGTACTGTGGATCAATGAGATTTGTCCCAGCACGTGGGCTAACCATAGCGTGGCGTGGATAGTGGTAAAGATTGCTTTCTGTCCTTGTTTTGCATGATAGTGCTGGATTCACCTCAGGCAATAGCTACACCACTGCTATGACAACAGTATCAGTTAGAAAGCTATTTAAAAGAGAGAAGCCAGCGGTGCTCTGAAATGGTCTCCTTTGCCAGAATAAGAGTCTAATGCAGAACCAGCTGTTGCCGTTCAAGGCAACACTCAAGGCAGTGCTCTGTGGTGGGCTGTTGACTGTTCATTAACTCTTTTTATTTCTGTTGCATACAAAACACAACATGATTTACAGGAAAAGTATATCTGTTCAGTGGAACAGGTACAATATTTGTGGGTGGACACAATAACAAGACACTGATGTGGTCAGGAATACTGCTCCCTGGAAAGCAAAGTGTCAGAAAAAAAGAGTCATCCTGCTCAGTAGAAGTGATGAGAAAGAAGTGAGAAAGTGTCTGTAAAACAACCCTGTGAGCACCAGGGTTAGCAAATAAGGAGGGAGATGAGCTGATCCAGGCGCTAGAGAAGAGGTTTCCTTGCAGCCCTCACTGGAGCAGGTGGATATGCTCTGAAGGAAACTGTGACCTGTGGAGATCTCACACAGGACCCAGCTCTCCTCCCAGGAAATCTGACCCGTGGGAAAGAACCGTGACTGAGTAGAGGAAGCGTGAGGTGGAAGAAGTGACAGAAATGGACTTTTATGAGTTGGCAACAACAACCATATCCCACTCAGGAGCCTGTGGGATGTAGAGAAGTTAGGAATTAAGGAATAACATTGAGTCAGAGAAGAAGAGGTGGAGGGAGGTGAAGATGGTTTTATTTTCATCTTTATTTGTTATCATGCTACTCTATTTTTAATTTACATCAAGTCAATTTTCGTCAAGTCTGTTTTGCCTGTGATGATAATTAGTAAATGCTCTTCCTGTCTTTATCATAACCCAAGAGGTTGAGGATTTTTTTGTTGCATTCTCTCCCTCTGGTCTTGTTGAAGAAAAGGGATGAGAGAGAAGCTGAGTGTGGGTCTGGCAGTCAGCCAAGTTCAACATACAAAATAAACGAGGATTTTGGACGCCTTGTGATCAAGAGAGGAAAGTGAAGTTCTTTATTAATTTAAAATATTTTCTTTTGAATCAACAGATGAACAGTAAAGTGAGAGAAAAATACAGTGGACTCTACATGATTCAATATGAATCAAGCAGAAGCCATTTATTAGTTCTTAAGCTTTCCCTTATATACAATCTCTCTTTCCCTACACGTGATCTCACAAGCTATAATAAGTAGTACTATCTTGTTCATGAGACAACCACGCCTTTTAGCTGGCTTTCCAGTTGGTTCTTTCTCAGGTCCGGTTGGCAACCAGGCAGAGTTTCCTCTCTCCTGTGCCCAGGTGCCCCACCCTTGCCTCTTCTGGCCTTCTTGGTTATCTCTTCTTTATGGCACCTGGTTCTTCTCTGCCAACTGGCAGCATTCCTTAGCCACGATGTCTTAGGCCAGAAGTAGCGTCTGTTGTTTCATGTTACCACAGTAAAGCACACTTTCATTGTCTATGTCGTTCTCATTCTCTTGGTCATTCTCAATTAAAGTGTTATTTCTGTACCTTCTAATATAAATGACTACAATTGTACAGGCTGCATAACATACTGTCTTGCTAAATTATAACCAGCAAGGTAGTCAATCTCTTAAAAGCGAGAAAATGCAGTGTACCTAAACATTTTATGAGATTAGTTCTGGTGCTGGGAGTATTGGGTTAAATTGTTTTAAACCACTGTAATTTAAACTGGTACACGTCAGTTTCAAAGCATATTAGAAGCTTTTATTCTGTATCAAGATGATGTCTGTCTGAACTTTAATTATCAGAAATTAACTTAAAATCAGCATAAGATTTGCATTAGTTCAATTATTCAATGTTAAAAGGAGAGAAGAACTTTTAGATTTACATAAATAGATTAATATGTAAAGTTCTAGAATCTAATTAAATTGTGAATAAAATTATAGAATGGTTTGGGTAGGAAGGGACCTTTAAAAGTCATCTAATTGAATCCACTAGGAATGGACTTCGACACCTTCCACTAGATCAGGTTCCACAAAAAGCACCTGAGTTTAAACACTTTCAGGGATGGGGCATCCACAAATTCTTTGTCAACCTGTTTTGATGTCTCTGTGTCAAGTGTACCTGCCCAGTAAAGGTTAAAGCTACTTGACCACTAAAAAAAGCTAAAAACAGGATTCCCACTTTGGGGGTTCAAGTAGTACAGCAGCATGGCAACTGGTCAAGCCATGCTTGGTCAAGGGGTAGGAAACTGCCTAAGGTAACGACTTTGAAAGTTCAAAGCGGTCATCTTTTAGGTGAGTGATAAGTGCATTTTGGATCATTATCCCTGAAGGTTAAGTTTGACAGATATCTGAACCCGTAGTGTACCAATGTTTGTCAGAATGCTAAACAAGTTTTATTAGAATTCATCTTTTCTGGAGTACTTCCTTCATCTATTTTGATAGACTCTCTGATAGTCTCATCACCCTCAACATAAAAATATCTTCTTCATGTTCAGTCTGATCTTATTCCCTTTCAGTTTAAAACTATCAACTCGTGCTGTCACTACTACCATGATAAAAAGCCTTTTTTCACCTTTCTTTTAAGCCTCATTTAAGTATGGAAAGAACACAGTCAGATTTCCCTGGTGTCAGCTTTTCTCCATGCTTAATAACCCCAGCATTCTCATTCTTTCTTCATGGGAGAGGAAGACCAGCCCTCTGACTGTTATTGTGGGTCTCCTCTGAACCCACTGTAAAAAGTTCATAACTTTCTTGTGCTGGGAGGATCTAGAGCTGCATATGGTAGTCCAGGTAGAGTCACAGGAGAGAACAGAGGAGGATAACTACCTCCCTCATACCACTTGAGTAAGTGGGAGAAAGAGGCCCAAGGGACGTTTGATGTTTTCCTGCATTGGTTGGCTGGACTGTGTATGCCAAAGAAGCTAAAGGGGCTTGTGATTCTTAAACCTTTGGCAAAATTGCCAAGAGACAGGGGGTGGGGTGTACGTTGTTGCACCCGAGAGCCTGCTGCCATCTGAAGGTATGCAAATCTGTCCCAGTCAATCTGCCAGCCCGTCTGGGGTTTCAATCCATGACATTGATCAACTTTTAGCTAAAATGTTGAACACAAAAGGAAGGTTCAAGACAACCATTTATGGGTTTGCAGGCAATGAAACAATTTAATTTGGGGAAAAAAGGCAACAAGCCATTTTAATTCACCCCAGACACGCCAGACAAAAACCCCAAAACAGGCAGTGTACGCACAGACATAAGGAGTTTCATCACAATGCTCCTACACTGAACTGAGATAAAAGGTCCAGAAAGACCATGTTATAGACAGTTCCTACTTCTTCTGAAACTGTAACCACTGGCCATCTACCAAATGTCTGTGGACATGTTAAGAGTTAGCATCGTTTTTCAAAAATCTCCAAATGTCAGGATTTAGAGTGACCTGAGCAAACAAGGAAGATTCCACAGGTGCAGATGAGACTATCCTCCCACTGTAAATCATCTTTGAAACAGCAAGCGTTTCTATTGCAGCAGCAGCATAGCTCTGACAGACAAGAAGAAATCCAAGATGGAGGAGACACAGAAGCAGACAGAAAAACAAGAGGTACAGAGGGAGAAGGGAGGGCAGACGTGGGAGGGCAGAAACTTTCTCCAGCTCTAAAATTTCTGCAGGAAAACCCACAGATTAAACTTACAGATTCTTTTAAACCATGACACCAACTTGTTTTCCAATAAGAAGAGAAAGAAATTCTGAACAGACTGCTAAAGAACAAATAAAAACAACCTCAGATCATCCCAGGTCCAAGAAATAGCCCATGTTCATGAAAATCATATTCCTGTCATAAGTAAGAACTGCATCGCCAGCTCTAGGACTCAAAGAAACATGGAAAGAGTAACCGTAACACGAGAGGAAACCGTGTTAATTGCCCTTTAGTCAATTCTTTTGCCAAAAGGATAATAAACACTATTTAATTTATTAGTATTGTAACTCCATTGTTAGCATTTCTGTAAATGAACTGCATGTGAACTCACGTTTAGTTGAAACTAAGAATAAATAGTTTGCTTTATTTTTAAGCTGCTTTTCTTTGGCACATGCTGCATAGGAGTTATGTAACAGATGGAGGCTTAGATAGTCAGCTTGTATTTAGCTACTTACATAGTAGACATCTAAACCATGATGAGCAGAACACCAAGCCTTGGAGTTCAATGAGATTAAGCATACTCCTGATTACAGTGTGATATGCTGTATCTTCAGTTAATAAAGGACAAACCTCTGCCTTCAGTTCCAGCCATATGAAGAACAGAGATCACACATGGTGATACTATGCAAGGTAGAAGCGGAAGTATTCAATAATTTTCAGCAGAGGATTTTTTTTTGATTTTTCACAAAAAAGGAAACTAAAATAGCAAGATATATAAAGAACAAGTTAGAAGAAAACACAAGTATTATGCAGTTACTGCACCCAATTGAAGCAGAAGGTTGAACGTAAATAGCTTAGATCTACAGTTAAAAATCTAATGCAGACCAGAAAATTAAACTGTAGTACTTGAGCAGGAGGGGGTTGCACTAGATGACCCCTGGAGGCTCCTTCCAACCTCTAATGATCTGTGTGCACATGATTTGAAGGCAAAAAAAAATTAATAATAATTTTGCATAGCGTAATATCTGTGTACAAGTAACTATTAAAATTAATATTTCAGATTGTTGACTGAATTTACATGTATCAATGTCACTTATGCTGACATCACATCATAAGGAAGATCAGTAACGTACAAATTCATTCAGACTCCAAAACCAGTGTAAAATGTTAATTAACAAGCACACCAATTTATTAACTTTCACAGACATCTCCAAGACTATTGTTTTTCTTCATTTTGTATTTGCAGTCACATTATCTCTACTGAAATGGAACAAACTCATGTAGGAAAAAAGCCAAACTCCAAATCAAAAGAATGGTATGAGACCTCAATTTTTTCATGAAATCATTTTCTATTCACAGGTCGATTAACATGCATACTAAATGCTAGTTGCACAGAAATATATCTTTTAAGAAAAGATGTGTTTAAAATATACTAATTCAGTAACAATGCTGCATACAGTTCATTTAATTTTGTCTATGTTTCTATTGTATATTCCTGCATATTTTAAGACAACAGCATTATAGTAATGGGTTTTTAATTCACATTTTTCAAAATCATTAGAAGAGAATAAAACTTAAGGAAAAGGCCATATTTTTAATGGCAATGTTAGAATGTCTAGAAGCAAAAATCCATTTCTTTACAAATATTAAGAACAAGAAAGCAGACCCTTACTTTAGTGAAGATTAAATGATGTGAGAATGTGATTGCCCTACAATGTGTTATGTAACAATCTTCCAATGAGCTTGGGCTAAGAATCTTACACAGGGCTTGAATCCTATGAACTGGAACTTGCAAGTCAGTACTATGAACTGGAACTTGCAAGTCAGTAACTGTGAGGAATAAAACAAGAATTGAAAGTTTCTAGAAATGCCTTGCAGGTTATGTAAGACCACAAGACATTATCGCACTCCATATGTTCTATGACTATGCACAAAACATTAAAAGTTGTAACCAGGTAGCCAGTCTCAGGACAGGCTCTCCCTAATTACCAAAAGACTTGAGAGGTGAGACAAAAGGCAAGAAAGGCTCACTCTCCATTTATGGTCATGTGCAAAACACAGAACTGGCTTGGGGAAAAAAAAGTACAATTTAATGTAAACAACCAAAAACCATCACCCAATACATAGAGAGGTACAAGTGGTTAGCAGCTTCCCAGGCTCAGGTTTGCTACCTCCTTCCTCCTCAGGAGAAAGACCCTTAGCAGTTCTTCCTGCTGGTAATGTGCTGTCGTTCCAAGGGACACAGTCCTGCAGGAACTCCTGTTTTTGTGGGTGATCTCTTATGGACCATGGTTTTTCCAGCAACAAAACACTCCCATGTGGATCTCCTTCAGAGTCACTGCTTTTTTTCAGGAATTAGTCCCTTGCTCCAGTGTAGCATCCTCCATGGTTTGCAGATGATACTCTTCTACACTGTTGATCCCCACCATGAGCAAAAGGAAAAGATTTGTCTGGTTTGCCTCCCCTTCTTCCTGCTGTGCACTTACCTTCTTACAGGGGCCAAGTCAACAGTCCCCTCTCCCACCACCAAAACCTCACCAAGCTTATACCACAATAGAAACACATGCTGCTACGGCTTAACATCAAACACTGTTGAATGGTCTCTGCTGCACTAAGTACACCACAGTTTTGACATGTTAAATGTGAGTGTCAAATCCTGCGTTTGCTACTGTGTAAATCCCAAAAGTAATAAACAGTTCCAAAAGTGAAAGCAGTTCCAAATGAAGTTTTTCTGCTGAGAAACGATGTTGGAGTTTAGCTGAATCCTAGAGCTTTAATTCTAAAGATGCATGACTTCTAAAGATACTGACTTGGCAGTACTAGGTTAGCAGCTGCTGCACTTGATGATATTAAAGATCTCTTAACCAGAATGATTCCATGATTGCATTTTCATTAAAATCAATTAATCTTTTTATTATATATAAACTTGATACGCTTTTTATTTTATTTTTAGAAGAAATTTATCAGTCAGCACAAGTTCTTTGTTCTTTAGTGTAAAATACGTTTTTTTCTGACATGCAATATTAATACATAATACTAATGGATAATTCAATCATTAGCATACATTATAAATCATTATATTTAAAAAAGTCTCAACATTTCACAATATTCATAGCCTACACCACCTGGGAGCTTGCTGTACCACAAAGATGATGTTGCATGTTGCATTTTTAATTATTGATGGCTGCAGTTCTTAATGGCTTCAGTCATTGACATCAAGGTGGTTTAGCTCAAGAGCCATTCATGTTGGAAACAACAAAAACAATTGATTTCTTTCTTTTTTTGTTTCATGCCCAATTTGTCATCTTCCTACAAGTTTCCGGGAACTACCATTCCTCTTCTTTGCTCCTGGGCTACACGCCACATGAAGATAGCAGGGCAAGGTGTAGGTTATTCTTCTAAGACCAGTAGGTGTCTTATCCTCTTTCTTTGCTCTATTGTTTGAGGCCTTTTTGTATGATTGGTTTATTGGTTGAGTTTTGAGTTGGGATTTTCCTTTTCATTTTTCCATTATAAACGGCTTATTTTCTTAAAACAAAAGTTCTGTTTTCACATGTCGTGACACCGACCTTCTTCAGTGACTAACAACTGATTGTCACTGAGCTGCTTATAGTTTTGGAGCCTCTGCTTTTGAACAGTTTCATATTTTCAAAGCCCTTTCCGTTACCCCTCTCTTGAATTTCACATCATGACAAGCGTCACCCTGCACCAAGCTTACATAGCCAGTTTCCCTTAATGAATTGATAAGAACTGTCTAGGGCTATAGCCTTGCACAGTAAGCATATGGTGCAGCCAGTATAAGGCCTACAGCATATTATTAATAATGGCAGTCCTATTTCTTCTACATTATTCTACTGTATGTGGCATGTTTTTTGATGGGATCAAAACAAGCTAATTTAAAGTGTGCTAAATGGGTTTCTGTTTTTATGAGTGTGAGATGCTTCTGCTACACTTTAAGTGACTAGATTGCCTTTAGTTCACTGACACATCATATGTTCCATTACATCTGTCTAGTTATTCTAGCTGCATTTTCACACTTACAAAATATTTGATCACTGCTCGAATTTTTGGTTGTAAAATGTATTCCTGTCTATATCTTGTAAAGGAGAGCACAGAAAATATAAGAAATTAGGTCCCAGTTTGCATATAAGGCACAAATAATTTTACATATTGTGTGCTTTGTGTATGGCAGGTTGCTGACTGTTGGAGTTATAGCTGAAGAGATTTAGTGCAAGAAAGAATCATTTAGAGGATCAAGGAATAGAATCAAAATATTCTGGGTCATTAAACGACTTTTTCACAGGATTTTCCCAGTCAATATTCTAAAACAATATTACTATTGTCACTGTCCCTGGAGAAGTTCAAGGTTAGGATGGATGGGGTGCTGAGAGGCATGATCTAGATGTTAGATGTTAGGTTTACTTGGTTTATTTGGATTTAGGCTGGACTGGATGATCTTTAAGGTCTTTTCCAACCTTATCATTACTGTGATACTGTGATACTCTGAGAAAAATAATCTTATATTGGCAGGTGGATGGTCGGAATGATGTACTGGTCTTTTGTCTATACTCTGTAATTCTCTGAAAGCAAGAAACAAATAGTTGTAGCCTGGATTTGTTATACCATAAAGCTACATGAAATGCAAACCGGGAGATAAATCACACAGATTACAGAAGGGATGAAGAGGAAGAGGAAAAAGTGCAAAGCCTTGTACTGTGCACGTGCAGTCTCCAGCACCTGTGACTGAATTTTCCTCCTTGTAGAGAGTTCAGTCAGGCATGAGCTGCACTGTCTATGGTACTTCCCAGCTGATGAGCACTGTGATGTGACATCTGAAGGATTTAGGAATATGGATGGAAGAAAACCCAACAAAACCCCAACACAACAGTGGAAAATCACTTAAATTTAAGAAAAAGTAGAGATGAAGTGCAGGCTAACAATATTATTTTGGGTTATTACAATCAGGTTGCAAAATCTCTTTGTATGATTGCTAAGGGTGCAAAATTTTCTGTGGAACAGGTGCCTCATTAAATTAGGCTTATGTTCGGGAAGGCTTGAGAACGCAGGGCTTTTGGAATGGGTAGAGATAAATGAAAATAACAGTTCTGGGCAATTGTTAGTTCAGAGAGATCATCAAAGCACCAAAGATGTTATTTTTAGTTGCAGATGGTTGGTGAGAGAGAACCCAGTGAGCTCCTCTTGTTCTCCACTGAGGAGCCGGGTGCTAATGAACACACCAGTTTGGCAGAAACAACAGATCATGCTCACCGTGCTTTGTACTCCCACAGCCTTTTTCATCAGCAGGTTGCGAGTATTTATCCAGATACTTCATTAAGTGGAATGATCTGTTGAGCTGTGAGAGAGCTTGCCAGCCAGGTATAATCTTTGATAAGAACACGAACAAGCCCACTGTAGGTTTTTTTTGACCACAGGGGTGAAGACTAACAGATTCAGCCTGGTTTTCCTCTGGGAGGATATGTAATTTTTCCTGGGTTGCTGTAATTTAATGTTACCTGTACTTTCCTTAAGGAGAAGTTACTCAAATTCACATATAAACTGTCTTTACTGTTTTTAGTCCAATGCTTGCAGCTTAGAACAGGTTTTGAGAATGCATTTATTACTTCCAGTATCTGAAGGGGGCCTACATAAGAGCTGAGGAGGGACTTTTAAGATATCAGGTAGCAACAGGACTGGGGGGAATGGAGCAAAGCTGGAGCTGAGTAGATTTAGACTGGATATGAGGAGGAAATTCTTCCGTGTGAGAGTGGTGAGAGCTTGGAATGGGTTGCCCAGGGAGGTGGTTGAGGCCTTGTCCCTGGAGGTGTTTAAGGCTGGGCTGGATGAGGCTCTGGCCAGCTGGATCTAGGGTGGGGTGTCCCTGCCCATGGCAGGCAGATTGGACTAGATGATCTTTCGGGGTCCCTTCCAATCCCTAATGATTCTGTGATTCTATGATTCTAACACTTCCTCAGTCAGACTGTGATCAGACATTGGAATGGACTACCTAGGGAGGTGGTGGAGTTGTCATCCCTTAGGGTTTTAGGGAAAGGATGGATGTGGCACTTAGTGCCTAGGTCTAGATGATTGTGGTGATGTTAGGTCATAGGCTTGTTATTTGTGAATTAAATTTATCAAACTGATTATGAAGAGTCAATAAGAATTTATTAATACAGCAAGCGATATCAGGCAAATACAGCGCTGGGCGACCAGGGGAGTCTCTGCTCCACCACCGATCAGCAAATTCTAACAGGCAGAACAGCTCTTTGTATCCCCCACTAAGGCCGGTCTCGACGTCGATATCTTGTATCAGGATCTTCCATTCCACATACTGAGACTACGAGCTGTAAATGTTCTA
>JAOXOE010028944.1:0-15265 GCA_028565055.1 Phoeniculus purpureus
AGTGAAGGAGACTCCACAACCCCCCTGGGCAGCCTGTTCCAGTGCTCTGTCACCCTCCCTGGGAAGAAGTTCCTTCTGATATTTGTATGGAACCTCCTATGTTCCAGCTCACACCCACTACCCCTTGTCCTATCACTAGATGACATTGAGAAGAACCTGGCTCTATCCTCCTGACACCCTCTTTTCATAACCCGCCTTGCAACTGGATCACTGGAGGGTTGGGTATTGTTTTCTGCTCAGCCAACGGGCTGTGCATACACCTTTGTCTCTACTGGTGCTGGGGAAGCCCCCAGAGAGCTCCGATAGACTGTCATCTCCTGAAGACTGTCAGCAGGAAGGCATGTAGGGAAGCTGGGTCCCAAGCACACATGTGCCTGTGCACTCTCCAACCCCTGGAGGGGAGCTTTTCCAGATGAATTGCAATTCAAAGTAAACTACGATGGATTAGTCATGCCCATTAGATAACCTGGACCTGCACAATTAAATTCTTGCAGTAAATGTCCTTGTAATTCACATCAAGGCATGAGGGCTCACTTCTACTAAGGCAACACAACCTGTCCAGGGGTTCAGATGCTGAGACCAGCTAAATTTACACAATTCTGCTGGGGCAGGGAAGCCACCACAGCCTACAACAGCAGTGTCCTGTCTCTTCTTGGCCCTGCCAGGCGATGCCCTGCACCAGACCCCTTTCTCTCCCGCAGGGGAGATGGGCTCAAGCTGAATCTGCACGGTACATACACCTCTAATCAGAACAAAAGCAGTGACCTGGATTTGTGGGTGTTGTGTTACAGAGATCAGAAGCCGTATTTCCTAAGAGAGAAGCCGACGTTTTGGAATATGATCTATTTTTTCAGGAGAATATGATAAATACTTTGCAGCTAATTATTTTGCACCAAACTGTAAGGAAATCACCTCCAAAGGTAACTTAGCTTGGAAGATGCTTACTGTCAAGTTTTAGGCTTGACAGTGATCATTGGGCAGCATGGGATCACACCTGCCTTGGATGCATTCCTACAGCAGGTCTACCACTCCCCTTACTTTCTTGCATCTTTCCATTGCTGTTTCCTAAACAGAACACCTTAAACATCCCTGGGAAGAAAACTGGGGAATTAAACAGAAAGTGAGAGGAACCTTGTCCAGTAATAACAAAATAGCTGTTGAAGACTGGCTGAAATAGCCAGTGGGCATAGATGCTACTGCAGGATGGGGAGAAAAGGTTGTCAGCCACAGACCCAAAGAGCACACATCAATCCCTTTGCAACCAGATGCCTTTGTTGGGCCACAAATGCCCATCACCCCTGAAGGGACAAGCACGCAACAGGTTAATGTGGTTACGCTGGAAGGGCAAATACTGTTGGCACTTTTGTCACTCACAAGAGAGTAAATTATTAACTGCTCCTAATTAGGTGCCACTCCCATCTCAACTCTTTGAAAGGACAGAGCCACCATGTGTGGACGTCGAACAATACAATCTCTACCAACGCATGACTGTACCAACACCACCCATCCACCAGCACTTCTAGCCGTGGCAGATGAAAACTCACTTCCCCTGTGATAAATTTCCAACACGAATATTTTTTCTTGTAAGTGACAGCATTTTGAGAAAACACCCACAAATCCCTCCCCAAGGAAGGAATTATCCTCTTTCCTTCTCGGGGCTCACTAAAACCTGCTTGGCAGAGAATTCCAGTCTCTAGGTATAAACAGATTGGAAATTAAAAAGGGGGAAAGTAAAGTAAAGCGTAGCAAGTGTGCAACAACGTTGTTGTGAGCGCAGAAGATGCAAAATGAATTAACACAATTCATTCTTAACTTTGCCTGGCAAGATGCAATGGTTCACATTGAAAGTCTGAATAACGATGTTGTTCCGTGAATGGCTATAGTGGAGCGACTCTTGATGTCAGTGTATTTTGCCCAGGGTAAGACTTGCTATATGAATTATTCACTTGCAGACTGGATGGAATGAATGGGGTCATGCTCACAGACAGGATGCCAACTGTGGTTATTTGACGTGATGGGGCACACTCGATGCTGACAGAGGACAACAGTTAATTTACAGTGTGGTTCTGGGGCTCGGTTATTCTCTTTAAGATCTCTATAGAAAGCATGGCACTTGTTGTCATGTACTCCACAATAAGATGGATTCCGTGTGCCAAAAAACCCTGGAGCATAGCTCACTCTTAAAAATGTTCACTGGTTTAAAGGCAAACAAAAAAAAATCTACCTTCCTGTCTTGTTCGTCTGAAACATTGCTCCGAAGAAAATGTGTTTAAGAGCAACTTAAAAACAAATGGAGGAACGCATCTATATATCACTTGAGCAAGTTGTCATACAGGCAGTAGTTGATAGCTGCTACGACCTCGCCATCATAGCAAGGATCTGGCAGCCTCCTGCAGAACAGGGTCTTGCACTGGAAAGAACATTGCTTTTACCTAAGCTTTTGTTCCCAATGATGAGAGAGAAGAGACAGGGCAAAGTCTCTGCGCTGAAGGATTTGCAGAGAGCAATTGGGACAGGACATTTTCCCAGCCTTCTTAAAAAGCTGTTGCTTTAACGCAGGCCATTTGTAATGTGGAAAGACAGGGCGCAATTCAGCTGGAGCTGACAAATGGGCCACGAAAGTTTACTTACGCATAATAATGACACATTCATCTTCACTCTGCACTTCCCAACTGCGTGCTTATGGCAAACATCTGTGCTGCTGAAACGACTGACGCTACAACTCATTTACATGGCTTAAAAATAGTGATAGACAAAAGCCGGGGGGGTGGACACGAGGGAGGTGCTTTTTCCCCCCAAAATTTTGTAAATATTTCATGGAATCATAGAATTTGTTAGGTTGGGAAACACCTTTAAGATCATCGAGTCCAACATTAACCCAACTGTTACAAGCCCACTGCTAAACCACGTCCCTAAGCTCCAGATCTACACAACTTTGAAACACATCCAGTGATGGCTATTCAACCCCCTCTCTGGGCACCTGTTCCGAGTCCTCATGACCTTTCCTTGAAGGAGTTTTTCCTCATGTCCAAACTAAACCTCCCCTGGGGCAACTTGAGGCCGTTTCCTCTTGTCCTAGTGCTTGTTACTTGTGAGAGAAGACCAACCCCCACCTCTCTACATCCTCCTTTCAGGTAGTTGTAGACAACAGTAAGGTCTCCCCCCAGCATCCTGTTCTTCACACTAACCAGCCTCAGCTCCCTCAGCCGCAACTCACAAGGTTTGTTCTCCAGACCTTTCACCAACCTCATTGACCTTCTTCGGAACCGCTCCAGCACCTCAATGTCTTTTTTGTACTGAGGTGCCCAAAACCGAACCCAGTGCTCAAGGTTTATCATCTTTGAGCATTTTTCATCATACACTTAATATTTAGAAAAAAAAGTAAAAGAGAAGTTGACTAACAGACAGCTTTGATTCCTTCACAATACCACACGTGCCTCTCCATCCACTTGCAGGACAGGCCAATGCTCCAGAGGCCAGCAACTCTTCAGGCTGCAGCTCCCTGGCCATCTCAGATTACCAGCAAAGCAGCTCAGCTCTTGACACCATCCTCAAATTCAAGTATTTTCTTGCCTTATGCAAAACCAAAACTCTATGGTGTGCTGGAGACTGTGCCCACCTCCAAAATGAGTGTGCCTGAATTTACCTGTTTTTCATCCCTCCTGAGGCTGACTTGGCATCAGTTCTGCCCGAAATGCAGCTCACATGGTTAACAGTGAAACGGACTATTTCTCCTTGACTCCTAGATCTGCTAGGTATTGCTTGCATTTGCCTTCTTGACCAGATGGCTCTTGTGCTTTGTAACTGCATGTGAAGTACTGCATTTCTGTGCTCACATTTGGCAAGCACATATCTCCTCCCTGGAGAATCTGGATAAAGGTTAGCGTACCAAAAAGGCTCCCAAGTGGTCTTCAGAGGCTTCTTCCCCTCAGCCATCCACAAGCTATTTGACTGCCTTTATTTATGCCATGACATTGTGTACTCTTCATAGTCAAGTGCAATGTCTCAGTGATCTGGCTGATGGACAACAAGGCATTTGAAGCCTTTGCCATAAACCACTTCACAAGCATTTTAAACTTGTTCATGGCTGACTTGGTTGGATGTTTTGGTGTATCTCAGTGTTTACAGCAAAATTAGCATGTCCATCTATTCTTGCCAATCTAGTAGAAGACTAGAAGTCAATTCTGAATGCGATGGATGACGCACCTCTCTCTCCAACAGCAGTCACATGCTACCCTGGCATAGCACTTGCGGTATCATGCACTGAGGATGCTGAGACCAACAAGCTAGGCAGTGTAAAAAAATTTCCAAGAAATTTACAAATGCTTCCCACTCACATGGTTCCCTGTCTCAAAAAATACTCATCAAAACTTTTCACGTGAGCCCTCCTGGCAAGGCGTTGATGAATCTTATTTCATCACCTCTCTGCTTAATTGTTGCTACGGTTTTAGCATAAAACTAAGGACCATCTCATCCTGGAGAAGCAATGCCTCCAGTCTCAAGACATTGCGCTCCTCACTGCTGAGACCACCTGCCAGCTAACAGACCCTCTTTGTATCTGCCTCATGCTGATGTAGTCCACGATTTCTCTTCTAGCATCAGAGAACCACCGAGAAACTTGGATAAATTTGGCCAAGTGAACGTCAGAGCTGCCAAACCGAGTTTATATTGTCGGATGTGGGCACTTTGGTGTACATTGTGGGTCAGCTCATAGACAGGGGAAAGACAATTACCTCACAGGAACTACTGCTGCCATTTCCTCACTACATGTCTGCTCTGGGGGCACCAAGAGCTTTCTTGCAGGCTGGACCTGTGTCTGTCTCAATTGCACATTTGTGTTTCACAGAATTGCTGAATTGCTCGAGTTAGAAAAGACCTTCAAGATCATCAAGTCCAACCATTAACCCAACTGTGACAAGTCCATAACTGAACCCCATACCTAAGCTTTATGTCTGCAGGACTCTAAAACACCTCCAGGGAGGGGGACATCTTCAACCAAATTAGGTTGCTCAGAGCCCCTTCTAAACTGACTTGGAATGTGTCCAGGGATGAGGCATCTACCACCTCTCTTGGCAACCTGGGCCAGTGTTTCACCACTTCAGCATCAAAAGTTTCTTCCTTGCATCTAGTAGATTATCCCCCTGTACTGGGCACTGCTGAGGCCACACCTCAAGTACTGGGTTCAGCTTTGGGTACCTCAATGCCAGCAACACAGGGAACCCTGGCCTCTCCCTCCAGCACACGCTCACCTGCAGGTAGGAGGAGGATAAGAGAGAAAACAAAGAGAAGGAAAAAGAAAACAGCTGGTGAAGAATGAAGAGCAGAGTATCAAAAGCGAACATAAAGCCAAAAAAACCACCAGCCCACTTCTCCAGCTAGTTCTGGTCTCGGCATTCACCGAAAAGTATCTGACAGTGCAGAAAGCAGAGCGCGACAGTGCGGCCGTGTTAGGAGGAGCATCTGAATGGAATTCTGCCTCACCGCCACCGTGGTGCAAACATGCTCTGCAGACACGGCCCGTCTGTACAATAACCCAGCGAGGGCAGCGTGGTGTAGAATTTATCCATGGCATAAGCCTCATGAGAAGGGTGCACAAGGGGAACTAGCTCTACAGACCTTTCAAAAAGAAAAGGAAAGCCTGTACTGCTGAGGACCCTAGAGTTGAGAAACCATTAACGCCAGGCATGATTTCCAGCCCCTGCTATGTTTTGTTCCAGGGCTGGCTGCTGCAGCCTGAAGAATACTTCTTAATTTCTTCCTCTTTCTGTACGTTCCAAATGTTTTCTGTAGACGTTTGTCCTCTTTCAGATGATTTCGTGTCTGGAATGTCTACCTAAGTCAGCGCCTAGGACTATGGCGAGGCAAAAAATAAACATGAAGAAGTAGGGATCGCTTCTTAAAGCCGAGGATGCTTCACAGAGAGTATCTGTGCCTTGGTGCATGCGAGCTATTGACAAAGGCTTCCTGCGAGCGACGGATCTGGGCTTTGCCTGTTTGCTATCGGGTGTACAGTCTGTCATGCACAGAAAATCCCTTTCACTAGGGAAAACGAGAGTGATGGAGCTCTTCACTGCTTGCTTCCTTCTCCCTCCGATTTCAGGTACATTACCAATGAAGAATATCCTATAATAAAGTACAAGGATTGTAGTAATTGGACACGTTAAATATTGGCGAGGCAGTGGGGCTCTGGATTGCTAAGCAGCAATTCAACAGAGCCCTCTTGAAGCAGAAGCACGCTCAACTATGCTGTTCCCCGCTGCTTCTAACTCCTGCTGACGCTGATAATCGTCTTCCTGCAAAGCACGGCTGGATGAAATGTAAAGGAAAAGGTAAAAAAAGAGTGCACCTTGTAGTCTGGGCACACTCAAGTGCCCATCAGGCAAAGGCCATCTGGGAACAGAAAGATGCTGCTATTACCTGAGTTCTGAGTCAATCCTGCCATTGCTGGGATGGCTTTTTTTTTTGAGAACACACATTTTTACACCGAAAACATGGGACGTGCACCCTGTTAGTTGACTTGCTAGGGATTTAGTTTCACCAATTCCATAGGAATACTGCCGTTTCCATACACAGCTTTATCAGGTCTGCGCAGGTAGAGACTGGAACCAGAACTGATTCTTTTAGAAGTTTGCTGAATCAAAGGATAGAACGTTGCTGAATCAAAGGACAGAACAAGCCGAGAGGTCTTCACCGCTTGTCCCACTCCCAGCACGATGGAACAGCACCAACCCCCAGCCCCTCTGGCACAGCTATGGAGAGCCATTGCTGAACGGAATTGTTTAGCCTAGAGAAAAGGAGACTGATGTGAGACCTTTTTGCTCTTTACAAGTACCTGAAAGGAGGCTGTAGAGAGGTGGGGATCAGTCTCTTCTCCCGAGTCACCAGTAATAGAACAAGAGAAGACAGCCTCAGGTTGTGCCAGGCTGGAGGTATTAAAAAAAATGAGTGGACGTGTCACTGAAGAACAGCGTTTAGTGGGCAGTGTTGGGTTGATGGCTGGATACGATGATCTTAGAGATCTCTTCCAATCTTAATGACTCTATGATTTCTGGCAGCGATAGCTGGTACCTCCCTGACTTCAGCTCACAGCTGGAAGTTTTTGGAAATTCAGGTTCAGCTCCAGCCACTGTAGTAGCACCAGGCTTCAACCTGGGCATCAGACAAGAGGTTTTGAAGTTCCCGTTGTGGAAGTACCTCTAAGTACTAAGGGCTGAATATTTGCTACGTGCTGCTTCGTCAATGGAAAACTCACAGGATGACTAAATTGAAATCACAGCACTCTGACTCCTCTTTGCTCCTTGTTAACTGAACCGTTGCCCACATCCCCAAGGGAAATATCCCAGGCTAAACAGGAGCCACGTATGTGGATTTGGGCAGCATGCTCCCCAGGCATCCCACAGCATCCCCTCCTTACCACCACGTCTCATGAGGGAGTTTGGCTTTAGCTATTCACTGAGCTCTCAGAGACATGCCTCTGCACATCCTTATCCCAGCACTGGGATGTCACTTTGGTTTGGACAAACGGCTCCCAGAGGCCAGGGCTGCAGTTTTGTGTGTCCTGGGTCTGCTTCTGATCTCTGTGAAAGTCATCATCCTGCTCAGCTGCTTAACAAGAGAGCAGAGGAACTTGTGGAGGTGCCAAAGCAAAGGTCCTGAGGCTGAAGTCCAGTGAATGCACAACACACGCGCACATCTCATTCCTGTCACCCAGATTTCTTGATCCACTTGTCGAAGGGAAGAGAGGATTGGGAGAGCAGACTTTCTTTTCAAGAATGCTTTGATTTTCCTCACTTGCCCCCAAGTGTCACAGGCTCCGTGGAGAGCCCTCTCCTGCCTCGGGCCCTTCTCCTGTGCATCTGCCCGGAGCACAAATGCCAAAATAAACACATCAGATACAGAGGCGTTTCTCAGACTATTACGGAGCCTATTTTAACAGATGACTTATGTCTGTGGGAAACAGAGATACACTTCACACTTTTAGGAAGCTCAGAAATTTGTGATACTTCTAGGAATACAAATGACACCGGTTTAAGTAAGTTGAAGAATCTCTATTACCACCCTGTTTGGATTTCACCTCAGTTTCTACACCAAGTACCATTTAAATGGCTAACTGGAAAAAACCCTGAATCTTCAATTACGTTCATGAATATGGATAACTCTGGTTTCTGTTGTACAGGATTTTGTTTACACAGGCAACGGGAAGTTTGTTGTGGTTCACGTACACAGAAAATACTTCAGCTGTAAACACCAGTTGGTGAAGTTGTGCATCACTCAGCACGGTCCCTGGGTGCAATGGGTGTGTTTAAGCCCCCGCCATCTCTCCCAGGCAAATCCACCAGCCAGATTTCCATCACTTTTTATTTAACAGGGGGTGAGCGATCAGCTGTAGAAGGGACATTTGCAAGCGCGAAAGCAAATGAAACTGTGGGGGAGGAAGAGGGAGGGAGGATAACAAGTGCTTTACTGAAGATCTTGGCTAAATATTTTTACTAGACAGGATTTCTTGCGACAAACCTGCTCAAACAGGACACATCTAGGAGAATACAGGCAGCTGTCGTCTATAGGATTGGAGCACAAAGACAAGGTGAATTTGGACTGTTCAGAAATCCCACACAATGGGCTTTTCTAAGGATCAGGGTCTATTTTTCAACAGACACCCACACGTCAGACTGCTGCCTACGTTGGGTGAAATCTAATAATCTAGTTCTTGTCAGTTGTAACTACAGGCACTGAGGAACTGAAATAAAGTTTAGTTAACTAAGTGCTAGTTATTTCCACTGAAGTCCTTCTTCCACTCAAAAACTCAAGGGCTGTGAGAACGGATGGACGACACTAAACCCTGCTGCACCTTATATCTACAGGTGGACATCAGCTGTACTGGAAAAATCTACCCAGACAGACAAAGCCAGCCTCTGGAGAAGGCTGGAAGCAGCCAGCATCATTCTCTCCTATAAAGGAGGGCCACATCATAAGGAAAATAAAGGGTTTGAATGTCACATGGGTTGAGATTTGCAGAAGGTGGGAAAAAGTGTTCTCCAAAGGACATATTTTTGGAGCTGCTGCGGGAAATCTCTCTGCAGGCAGATCTTGCTGTGGGGGAAGCTCACACCCTGCCGTGAGGGAGGACTGGCCCATTTGGAGCTCAGGATAAACACTTGGCAGGAGAACAAGCTCCATCAAGGATCAGTACAGGACTGGGCATGTCAGTCCTGCAAAGATTAACACATATGCTGAGCTTTCTGCACATGAATGTTCCCACTCTAATTCATGGGTGTAAACATATGCGTGTGTGTAGAACAAGGACCTCAGCGCCTTTCTTCTTTCTCCAGATCACATGGAAGTTTTCCTGACTGCAAACGTGCAGGGAGGGTTTTGAGCAGTTAACCAAACAGCCTCTGCTGCAGGCTGCAACGGTTTGAGGCCAGCACACAGTGCGAAATGCGACTGGTCCATACAGCTTATTACCATGAGATCCTTTCAACAGATCCCTGGTAACCTCTAATAATAATAACAAACTAGATTTAAAAAAACCCAAAACCTATAGATTTTTTGTTGCTGAATCTGATGAATGCTAACTCATCATTAATCAGATTCAACTACAGGTTAGTTTGTGGCATGGCCATGTAAAATTAATCTGAATAATTACTTTATTATAATGTTGTCCAAATTACGTAAGATTGATCAAATTTTCAAGGGAGCTTCTGCCTACATATTCCTGACTAAACCCAGTTCACTCAATGAGATGAATCTGATCAAATCCTATCAATATTCTTGCCAAGGGGATTCAGGACACTTAAAATCAGTGGATTGTTACATGTGTTACAGGCTTCTAAACTAAGATTTTTCTGATTGTTACAATAACCTGTCTAATCCCATTTTTATACCCTGCCTGAGCTGCTGGAACCTGGACTTAGAGGCAAAATGATTCAATGGACCGTGGTCAGAGCAGCTGGCTCTTTGAGAAATTATGGTCTTGATAATCACATCAAGTATTTGGACTTCACTGACAACTTTCCTCTATAGAAGGACTATCTGCTTGTGACTACAATCATTTGTAGTCACAAACAGAAAAGCTGTTCAGTGTGCAGTGGGAATCAGACCTTCTGGGTCTCAGCTGACCACCTTAACCAAGAGCATTTCTCCTGCGTTGAGAAACCGAGGCGTCTTCATCAATTAATACTGCCTTTTGGTAATCATAGACGAGGAGGGCAGAAAGAGAACTTTGAGGCTTGGATTCTACAGATGATTTGATTGAACCGTGAGTAAATCAAAGGGGAAGATGAAAAGAATTCCTAGGGAAGTATTTATAAACCCCCAGGACTGAACAACAAACATCTGAGACTGCTAACAGAGCTAAGAGAGGGAAGTGCTGTACCTTGAGCAGTGATTTCTGGAAGTTCATGGAGAACAGATGAGGTGCCAGAGGATTTCAGAGCCACAAAATATAGCACTCAACTGAGTTATAAAAGGGGCATCCAGGAATTTACTAACTCATTCATTTAACTTCAATAGCAAGCAAATGATGTAAGGAGTCATAAAGGAGCCATTATGAGAACCTAGAGCAACCCAGAGTCATAAATAATGGGGTGGGAAAGGGCTTTAAGAGGTCATCTAGTAATCTCATCAGAAATCTCGTAAGAGTAAACTTTCAGCAAACCCTGGTACTTGGACATACACGTCTCAGCCGGCCTTTACACATCCGAGGAGAGTGTTCAGCTGTGGCCTGGGGAGGGGGAACATTCCTCCAACATTCTAAGTGAGAAGCTTGCCTTCTCAGCACAGTTGTCTTGTATGGAGCAAAAAGCCCCAGAGGTGACAGAAGAAATTACAGCAGCTGGCACAGCAAACAAAAGCTCTTAAACTTGATTATCTTCTTTTTCAGATTAATAGACCCAAGCAACAGATCATCAGAGGGGTGGGTGAACTCTGACAGCATGAGCAGCTAACGCTGAGGGCTGGGGGGTAGGCAGGCACTGGCAGAGAGAGTGCTCTGGTGAAAGGAAATGCTAAAATGAAGTTTCTTCTGCCAAACACCACAGGGCAAAAGAGAGAGGTCAGCCTGCCTTGCTGGAGAAGTAGGAGAGACCCAGGGCAGCACTAGGGGGAAGAGGGGCCGGGGTGCCTCCTGTCAGAGCTGGCTGTAGAGGGATGTGTTATGGGGCCATTACTGCTTTGCCTTGAACTGGGCATTTCCCAAGCAAGAGAGCAACAGCTGCACATCCTCATGGACAAACACAGCTCCCATGAGGTGAAGGGTACTCTCCATCCAGGGACAGGCATCACTGCCCATGACCATACCAAGTCTAACACCACCTTGAGGTGGCCAGCCAGGGCAGCTCTGCTGCAGACATAGATAGGGGCAAAAGCTACTTTTGGAAGGCTCTTTATCTACTAATTTGAAATGCAAAACCTTCACTTCAACTGGTGTTTCAGTGAATTTTTATTTAGTTTAAAGCCTTCACTGCAATGTTAATGATATTTTTGAGGGTCTGAGAAAAGTGTGCTGAGTTTAGAGCAGAGCAGTTCAGGAGATGCAGGGAAACACGGAGTGATGTGGGTTAGATTATGAAACACATGCTCACTCTAAAATGCTGAATCAAACCCTGACTTTGGCAGAAAACTTCTAATCCTGAGGCACCGAGCTGCTGGTCAGTACAAGAACTTTACCTCCAAGGTAGAACTTCTTTACCTCCAAAGTGAAAGCCTGCACCATTCCTTTGCTCTCCACAGCCAACCTGCCTGAATTCTGAAAGAAGTAGCCATCTGCAACTGCAAAACTCATCTGTGACTTTGCCCAGCCACATACAGGTGTGTTTCCCCCTTAAATGCAAAATGACACGAGGCCATTTTGAAAGGCACGAGAGAGGGGAAAAAAAAAGAGCAGAAGTTTACTTGTCATAGACACAGACAGTAATAACCAAACCATGTGAGGAAATTGAATACAGATAAACCACGATGCTAAATGAGAGGCGAGCACCAGTAGTGCCCGACAGAGCTCTTATTACATGGCATTCTGATTACCTGAAACACGTTTTTCTTTTTTGCTTCTAAAACAGGTGAAGTCCTTTTCAAGTATTGACGTCAGCCAACCTCATCAATTGTTCCTGTAATAGCCCGACTACCACTACAGGCACAAATGCTATGAAAGAGCTAAGTACTCCCTGCACAAAGAGGACTCAGTTTGGTCGCTGCCACAGCGCGTACGCGTGGCCTAACCTTCTGCGGTGTAGTAATTGATATTGATTTTGTGTGCTAGAGGTCCCTCCCTCCACGCACTGATCTTTATTAAACAAAAGAAAAAGGAAAAAGAAGTTAAAGGACATGATGATCCAGCTTGAGAAGAAATCTAATATTTTTTTCCCTCTCCCAAAAAAATGCAATGAATTTGGTGCTCATCAGATGTGCTGGAGCAAGTCCCTGGCAGACCTCCAGCACGGTCTGCTGGAGAACAAGTCTCCCTGTGGACCTGCCTCTGCTGCTTGGCCATGGTTTTTGGGCGCTCTGTTGGACCAGCACAGACTTCTCTTTGGTGTAAGGGCCCTACCACACAGACACCATGCAGTAAGAACACTATGGCCCCCTACGAGCTGCATTGGAGACCACCAGCTCTTTTCAGCCATCAGCTGTCAACATAGCTGCCAGTTGGGTGTCCCCAGTCACATCCAACCCCTGCTGTGTCCCATCCTGTTCCTCCCAACCCCATTATTTCCTGTTTGGTCTTTATGTTTCGACCCTCAGTTATTACTAGGTCTATATCCTTCTGTCTCACAGGAGTCCTGGACTGCACTATTTATTTACTGTTGCGCTTGGTTTGGTTTTAAAAGACATCCACAACTTGGGAATGGGAGCTGGAGGGACAACGGATGCTACCCTGAGTGCCTGGTGACGGTTGAGCGGAAAACTTCAAGTGGTGCCAGGCTAAACAAGGAAGGTCACGAGAGCTGAAGAGGCCAGACAAGTCCAAGGGAGGACTCCAACTCCCCAGGGAAGACAAATCTACTGAAAACACTGAAATGACACTTTTGCTTCCACCCTGTTTACCAGATGAGCCCAACTGGGGCTCTATGTTCAGGTGTGAAGAAGGTTTCTATTGATAAGGGGTTTCACATGGCAACACAGAAGAAGGGCTGGAGGCTGCCGGTGAGCAGCCACCCTCAGAATCCCAAAGACCAGTGACATGGGGCACTGAAGCCTTGCAGCACTGCAAAGCCCAGCAGCCTCACAAAGCCATGCGGGACAGCTCTAACTGGCCACACATAGCAGCTGCTGCAACCTGAACCCCTCGATTCATTGACATTTCATTGACATCCCTACATCTTGAGAAGGGAAACAACTTCAACAGTCACAGATTGCAAGTGGTGTTGGATGTAGTTTTGGTTTAGGTACCGTGTTCATCGCTGACCAACACCTCTCATGAGCACACAAGTTTCAGCTAACAACAACCAAATACCGATGCCGGAGACTCAGCCGGCAGCTGACCTCTGACCAAACCTTATGGATAAACGAAAGGTTTTTGAAGCCCAGAGGAAACTTGCTCTCCCACAAGATATCCAGCACCTCTCGCTTGAGCCTGGGCTAAAAATACTGCCAGTGCAGTTCAGGCTTTTGTCATTCCCACTGCCCACGGGAGCAGGATATGCAGAGGCAGAGGATCAGAGGATATAAAAAGTTCATTGAGGAGTCTGCCTTTTTTGCATTCTTAAAGTGACCTCAAATGCTGTCAGCTTCCCTTTCAGTTTGACTGGAACATTTGGCTTTTCCCTGACCCTCCTCTGGCTGGTGGGAAGTGGGACTCAGAGCCTGGGTCATCACTTTGATGCTGCTTTTCTACAGCTCTGACAAGGAGCATGTCCCAGCTGCATCAGCATGAGTTGTAGTCCCTCAACACAGCGAGTAGGGCAAACTGGACTGGTTGCATCCTCCCAGGGTCTCTTGGGTTTAGTTATTCATCGAGCCTAGCTCCTCTGAAAAGGCTATAAGGCAAGATTTCATGTCTTCTTTCTGCTCATTTTTCGAAGTTGAAGACTAAAAGCTTTTCTTTCTGAAACCTGAAATCTTGCTGATCAACCTAACGTCCTAACCCAAGTGGCGGTGTGATTTGGAATGAGGTGGTGACCACGTAAGGAAGATGGAGAAGATATGGATGTTTCATTTCCTACAGATTAATTCTCCACAAGCTGTGTAAACTTTCCTCAGTATAAACAAAGCCTTCACAGACAAAGACATTCGGGGCTTCTTCCCCTTTCAATTATTTAGAGAAAAAGTAGAAAAGCAGTTGTGCTGTCTAGGCATTTGGGCCAGTACCGGCAGACTGAGGGATGCCACGCTCATTGCCTTCTGCAGAGCCTCTTCCTCAGGCTTCTGCCTATGAAACAAATGTAAATAAACTCGCAGAGGAACTTCCCTGTGCAGCAGGATATTACTAAGTAGTCTCAAGTTTCTACACTGGATTGACACCAATTTGCAGTTACGACCCTCCTTCCCCCCATACAAATTCCACAATCTTGTACTACAAACGGGCAACAACACGGTGAAGCCAACAACTGCCCACAGTAGCATCTTCAACCCCATCATTTCTCCTTGCCCTAAAGCGGCTCAAATCACTCAGTTCCAAAAGGCAAACTATAACTCTGCAGAAGAAGGGGTAATGCACATTGCTGGCCCAGCTCTGGTTGGTGTGTATGTTCTCCATAAGCACAGCAGGTCTGACTGCTGCTGAAGCAGGGAGGGAGGCGCTGTTCTGCTCTGTCCTTTCTGTTGCACTTCATTCAGGTCTGATGGAGCCTCTTGGGAGGAGAAAGGAGAAGGAACTCTCCTTGGAGACTTCAGGGCATCCTCGATTTGGAGAGGGAGCATGAGATGGGGAAGAGATGGCTGAGTGCCGGAGGGTTTGGCATTTCTCCCAGGAAGAGCTGGGAGCATGCTCAAGCCAGCCTCGATGGTGACAGAGAGATGGTGGCTTGCCTGGAGACAGCAGGGAGCAGGCTGGAGGCTGCAACACAGGAGGCAATGGGCTAAAAAGCAAGACTGGAGGAAGGACACAAAAAGAACCTGACCTCCAAGGACGCAAAAAGAACTTTCTATTCTTCTCTAGGTAGTTATTATCTAGCAGAGCGGTTGGAGTCCAACGGGATGGCGTTTAATAAGTCCAAGTGCCGGGTGCTGCACTTTGGCCACAACAATCCCAGGCAGAGCTACAGGCTGGGGTCGGAGTGGCTGGAGAGCAGCCAAACAGAAAGGGATCTGGGGGTGCTGATTGACACCC
>JAOXOE010028945.1:0-15264 GCA_028565055.1 Phoeniculus purpureus
GGGAGCAGAATCCCCAGGCGGGGTCGGCCTGCGCCTAGGTCTGGGCCTGCGACCGCCACACCGCGGCCTACCCCGGGGTCCCACCGTCCCTCCCCGTCTCCTACCGTGTTCTACCCCTCCATGCCCATAAAACCTTGTCGAGTGTGTAGTTATACTAATTCTGGGTGGTTTGGTTTGGTTTGTTTGTTTGTTTTTAGCAAAAGGACAGAAAATCCAAAAAGTCGACCTGGAAGTTTTGCCTTGACTTAACCCATCCAGTGGAAGATGGAATCTTTGATTCCGGGAATTTTGTAAGTCGTGGTTTTTGCTAACTCCTGATGCTTAGGGTAATGAAAGCCTTCGCACAGAACCGTACAGAGTTACAGCAGAAAACTTACAGTAGTCACTAAATCAGTACAATCAACAGCTGTTCTGTAAGAGTAATTCCATTGAGGTTTTTTGTTTGGTGGGGTTTTGGGGGTTGGATGGTTGGTTTCGGGGGTTTTTTTTTGTTTTTAATTTGCATTCTGTTAATGTTTCTTGGTTTTAGGTGTCTTTTGTATGAAATATGGTTCATACCTTTCAATAGAACTGATCAGTAGAACCATTAAAATTAAATCCTGTTTTAGCAGTGAATGATTTTTTAATTTTTCCTTTGTAATTAAAGTCTTACAGCATTGTAAGCAGTTTATGCCAAGACATCATTAAATGGTGATTTTTAATGCTGCTCTATGACTAGGGTCCCTTCCCTAGTACATACCTAGGGTGCCATTCCCTAGTGTTCTATTTCTTTAATGTTGAAACAGGAGCAATTCTTAAAGGAGAAGGTTAAAGTCAATGGAAAAACTGGAAACTTGGGCAACACCGTTCACATTGAACGTCTGAAGAACAAGATCACGGTGACATCTGAGAAACAGTTTTCTAAAAGGTTGGCGTAGGTTTTCTTTTGTTTTATATGTGATTGTGGATTTTCAGCAGTGGTGTATTGAACACAATGCACTTCTGGTGCATACAGGGACACTGTTAAACCTATAAATTTGTCCTTAGCACTCGTAAATATTAGTGAAACACGTTATTCAACCAGCTCAATTACATTACATGCTAAGAATTCTGCTTTTTAAAACTGAAGACACGACTGCAAATTAAGGCTCCCTCTAATACAAGCACAGTAATTACAGCAGTATTTATACAGGTACAAGAAGTGTGCAAAGGAAAGATGGGCTTTCAGAAGTCACTGCGTTCATGTCACGAGTGTCTAGTTTATGACTTACTTAGTTGTATTAAAATGTATTTGTATGCAATATGTGTTGCAAAACAGTCCCTTTAGTCAAGCCTTAAACTGCTTAGTACGTCAGGGCCTGTGACAGACAAATGTGCTGACTGGGAAGGCAGTTCCTTCCCTGCATCCCCTTTCATTTGCTGGTACAGATGCACCAGTATCTGTTAGGTCAGACCAAGGTTTAGAAATTGCACTTTTCAGTTACTGGTGGTGTGCTGTGCAGTTACTGTGGTTCATCTCCAGCTGGCACCTGAGCATCACACAGCCACATACTTCTGTTCCACTTGGTGGAAAGCCACATACTTGCCCTTCCTACGAGGAGGAGAAATGAAAATGAGTCAGGCTTATGGGCTGAGATACAGTTTAATAATTGAAATGAAAATATAATAAATGGGAAGATAACAAAGAGATTGAAATAAAACCCAAGACAGACAAGTGATCCACAGTGCGGTTGCTCACCACCTGCTAACTGATGACCAGACCCTCCTGACCAGCTCTCTCTGGTTTATATAGTGAGTGTGATGCGGCAGAGGGATTGGACTAGATGATCTTTCAAGGTCCCTTCCAATCCCCAATGATTCTATGACTCTGTGATGTCCTGTGGTATGGAATATTGGCTGGGTTTGAGTCAGTTGCCCTGGCTTTGTCCTCTCCAAATCAGTTGGGCATCTCACTGTCAAGAGAGTGAGCAACTAGAAAATTCTTACCTTGGGAAAAGCACTGCTTAAGAAACTGATGTTTTCAGTTGTCGCTATCAAGAGTATTCTCATATTACATCCACAATATGGCACTACACCAGATACCAGGAAGAAAATTTGCTCTGTTCCAGCTTAAACCTGGACAGTAGTCAAAAAGTATCAAATACTAAATATTTAGTGCATCTGGGAAGGAAAATACATGTTGGCTGTGTCATGCATGTAATGCTTTTTAATATCAAGATGCAATTAGTGTGGTGTTGCTTTGCTAGAGCCATGTCTTGGGTGGGGTTCAGACAGCAGTAATGCTGAGTGAGGAAGTTCTAATGTATAATTACTGTCTTTAAGGTACCTAAAATACCTCACGAAGAAGTACCTCAAGAAGAATAACCTGCGTGACTGGCTTCGTGTGGTTGCATCTGACAAAGAGACATATGAACTGCGCTACTTCCAAATCAGTCAAGATGAGGAAGGATCTGAGTCTGAGGAATAATGGAAGCTCGGCTTCGTTCTCACTGCGGCGTACCAGAGACTGAACCATCTATTTATAAGAACGCTTAACTTATTGGTGAATAAAGATTTTGCACCCTGTTTGACAGAGCATGGTTAGTTTTCAAGCCTTTTTCTTACAAATTCTAAATGCAGACCAGCACAGGGAATAATTTGCTTGACAGTTTTCCTTCCATTGCTATACATCAGTGTTCAGTCATGCTGGTACAAAGAACACTCAAGCTTTCTGTGACAGCATCAGCTTCTCATGATGTATGTTGAAGTAATGATACAATATTACTAAATAAATTTAATTTCTTACTGGTTTTAGTTACCAAAGCACACTTACAAATGTTAAAAGATGGTATTTCTGTGGGATTTATCTAAATCATAGTATTCCTGTGTATAAGCACAAGTTAAACTGGAGTAAAACAAAATAATTAGCCAGGTTCATGTTACATTGATGAGGCAGAGATGGCTTTTCACTTTCAACATCTGGCAAAAGTGACTTGAAAGAAGCAGCAAGTTGTGCTTTAATGCGGACAGTTACTGAATCCCATTAAATCCATATAGATACTTTTATTGTGTTACTTTGTGCTGCTTGTATTTAACTTCTGGGATTATGTATTTAGTACAAGTGTTTTTTAGGACAAACGATGGGTACTTCATTGAAACCCAAGTCACTCCAGATTGTATGAACTCGTTCTTCAGTTCGTGCAATGCCAAGAGACAGCTGATCAGTTTTTGCAATGAAAAGTGGTTGTTATGAGACCTGCAGCTCCAGAACCTATTGCCTTTCCTTGTTCCTTAATGCTGGTAGTGAGCTCTGACTGTAATTAATTAGGATATTAGCCTCAGGTTCCAGTTGAGTGGTGAGCTCTGGAGTTAGGAATAACACACTTGTGCAATACCGTACAATGGGGGAGTGTGTAGACCGTGATACTGTGCTGAGCTGATAGTCTGCTAGTTTAGGCTGAACTAATTGTTTTAATTTTCTGATGATTTTCTAAATTACTGTTTTTGCTGGTGATCCTCTGAGACAGGCTGTTCAGAGAGTTGCCAAAGCATAAAGCAAGTGCATTAACAATCACACTGTTAATGTGACACTGTTAACAGACACCCACTTGTGCTGCCTAAATAGAAATGGAAAACACAGAAGGGGAGGAGATGGATGTTATCAGCAGCCCTGGGGTCTCGTTTGTGTGCTTGAGCAGCTGTTCCTGAACTGGGGTTGGGGATAGGAGGGGGAGCAGCAGTGAAACAGCAGCTAGTTGTGTGATCTTTTCCTGGGTGATGTGTTTCATTCTGTGGTTTCAGCTCTAGCAAAGGGACAGCAGAATGTGACTGGCTACAAGGTTCAGGAAGCTTTATATGCTTCAGTGGAAATACTTGTTTTTCATGGTAAAGCTGCAAATGTTTGAAAACCTCTATTTCTTTGCTGTGTAAGTTAAGCAAAGAAGGACATGAATCACAGTTGTGTTTTTCTGTGACAATACAACCTTTACACTGGACTGACACAACAAAATGCTGAGTCAATGTAGCAGGCACAAGCAGAGGTAATGGGATCCTGTAATCCTTCCTTTTAAAGCAGGCTCGCAGCTACACTCGTGGTTATTCAGCTCTGCAGATCCTGCCTGTCAGCCAGAAAATGGGAAAACAGAGCCTGGGGTTTCAGGCAAAGCAACTTACTTCGTAGCCGGGTTTGGAGGAAAACTGCCGAAGTGCTCATGTGAGAGTTATGCTGATGATGTAGTCGAGGATGCCTTTCTTCAAGGCTTGAAAAATGCTTGAAAATTCCAGGTTTCTCATAGTTTGCTATATTTGGATGTAGAGTGATTATAAATTAAGGAAAATATTTCTTCCTGTTGAAACAGCAGCCACAAGTGTTTGTTTAGTTTATCCCTGCCTAGGCTCAGCTTTCCCATCCAGCTCCCCGTGGCTCTTGCAGCTCTCATGCAGTTGGTATTGTTCAAGGTATGAGTATGTGCGTTACACAAAGGGATCTGAAAAGTAAGTAGTGTTTACTGTATAACCATTGATTGTTGGTTGCATGGAAAAAAATGGCTGAAGGATACAAGAAGCTGATCTCACACAAAGCTTCAGAAAACTGGTGATTCTTTCATATTTTATTGTATTTCACAGCTGAAGAGGCCAAGTGTGAGTCACAAAAGAGCCACTTACTGCTCATGGCAGGTAATTAACACAAATTACCCAGACTAGAATTGAAGTGAGACATTTCTCAAAGCCAGAGGTCAGTGTTTCTCTGTTCTTTGGTGGGGTTTAGCTCATTGGGATGGAGCTCCCAGGCACCTTCACTGGGGGACCTGGATGCCAGTCATGTTTTTCCAACTAGAAGCTGCTGTAAAATAACTGGTTTCATTCATTCTTGTTTTGAAAGTTAACCGGAACAGCTTGAAAACGCACAGGACTGACTGTTGGAATTTTCCATATTTAGTGCTGGACAAGAGCCCAGACAAGCCCTGCTCCAGGGAGAGACAGACTCCCCTCAGAGCTGTATCAACTGGGCAGCGAAGCTGCTGGGAAAAACAGCACCCACAGCGTGGAAACTTCGCTCTAGTTGCACTGGGGCAGGACCGGTTTGGGCTCAGAAGGTCAACACTTACAAGGCTTCAATATAGCTCAGATTAGAAATATTTCCCCCCATTTTCACTTGTCAATAAATGTTGATCCCCTGCATTTCCCATAAAAACGTTTTTGCTGCTCTCTTCTAAATTAAATCCGTGTTTAAGGGTTCTCCTGCCTATGGAAAATGTTAATGTCTGACAAATAAAAACCAGAGATACCAAAGCACGAGACCTTGAGCTGTTGCCGAGAGCAGCACCATGTCAACTATTTACATGTGAGCATAGAGAGAGATGTTTTTTCTGCACAATCATTCTTTATCACCTCTACTACAGCAAAACTGATTGAATTCCATTAAAAAAAAAGAACAAACCCCACAAGATTTCACCAATTGTAACCACCAATTGGTAAATGTAACTTCTAAATGTCTTGTATACCCAAAGGATTTCTGTCCACTTGCTCTTCTGACCCCCATCAGAAGAAAAAGCTTTATCATACACCCAAAAGTGGTGAGATCAGAAATAGAGGTAAATAATTGCAGGAAAATCTATTGGAGTGCTACTGTATACAATAGAGACAGCATGTGGCAGCCCTTAGAGGAAGCACAGGCTCACATGTTCACACAATACCAGCACAAAGTAATTAGGACCTTGGAAAACATAAATAATAGTAGCTTCAATGTACCCAGCAGCAGGAAATGAGCTTCAGCAGTGGGAGTGATCTGGTTACACAGAAATAAGGAGTAAGACAAAAATAAGGAAAAAATGTTTTTGAAGACTAAAATAAAGCAGTTGTCTTGTGCAGATAAAAAGAGTCAAATGCCTCCTCACCCCACCCAGGTTGTGATGCCCCACTAGATTTCCATCTTGTCCCATCCCTGTTTGCTCACCTGTCCCAGTGCCCTTGTTATCAGCAACACCAAACACCTGCTTGAAAAATGTTCAGTGAAAGAGGTTTTCATGCTAAAGTGCAGGTGTGGTGCCCTGCACCCCATGGTGGCAGGAAGGCAGGAAGCAAGGGGCATCCAGCACCTTTGGACACCTTCCCACTGGTGTTATTAACATTCACTGGCATCTGTTCCACTTAGGGACCCTTTAAATGTCCAGTCAACCTCCCCAAACCCTGCAGTGGTTAAGGACATCTTTAACTATATTTTTTTAATATGGATATTTAAATAGATTTTTGTTCTATGGATATGGTTGGTATTTAGAATCTTTGTCCTATGAACGTTAATAGCTACATTAGGTGAAGTATCCTGGCACAATCCAAATCCATTAGCAAGGTGCTAAAAGTCCCATTGGTGGGGAAGGGCTACTGAAGCCTGTCTCCAGGACCATGCAGCAGATGTACTTCAGTACAGCATTGCCAAGGCCAGGAGAAGGAAAAAAAGCAAGGAAGTCAGCGGCACCAAGGAAACTCCATGGGACATGATGTGTATGTTATATATATTAATGTCTATAAATATTTGAAGGGTGAGTGTCAGGAAGATGGAGCCAGGCTCTTCTCAATGTCATCTAGTGATAGGACAAGGGGCAATGGGTGCGAGCTGGAACATAGAAAGTTCCACATAAATATGAGAAGAAACTTCTTCACCATGAGGGTGACGGAGCATTGGAACAGGATGCCCAGGGGAGTTGTGGAGTCTCCTTCTCTGGAGACGTTTAAAGCCCACCTGGATGTGTTCCTGTTTGACTTGGTCTAGGTGATCCTGCTGTGGCAGGGGGGTTGGACTAGATGATCCTTCGAGGTCCCTTCCAATCCCTAATGATTCTCTGATTCTGGGCAGAAAGCCCCTGAGGTTGGAAGAGATGGAAGAAAGAGTTATCAGAGAACCAGAGGAGCACTAGCCCTTGGACCAGCACAGGACTGTTGGGGCTCAGTATGAACTCATGTAAGCACCATCCCGTTTCAGCATCTACATCCATGAGGCACATTCTGATTCTGGTTTCTAGATCTCTGCTCAGCTGTCCCATGGACATACAAATGTCCACATCATCCTGTTGTGTCCAGTGCTGTCAGGACAGCCACAGAAACCACCCTGAACTTTGCCTTGGCTCTGTAGCTGCTCTTGAGCTGTAACTCAGGCTGAAGCTGCTGCTTGAAGCAGAGAAATGCTGTTACAGAGCACAAACCGTAGGTGGGAGGAGTGGCTTGGGGATAACAGGCCAAGCAGTAAAACATGCCCCAAACATACTTCAAGCAGGATCCTAGGCAGTTCTCATGAAGGTTGTTAGGCCTTGGAGGGGCTGGTTCCAGGTGGGTGATTCTGTGACCCCTCCAAGCCCAGAAACCCCTTTTTGCAGCTTTTTGCATCTTTGCTCCTGAGACTAAGAAAATCAGAAAGGATCAAAGAGCTACCAACTGGGCAGCATTTTCTGCTGCTGTTCCAAGCTGGGTCTAAATGAGCAATTAAGAGAGCTTTGCTTTAATAATCTATTACAAATCCCTTTTTTTTGTTATGTAGCTTAACTTGGCAAGACAGTTCGAACACCCCACCCTCACAACAGCAAATATTAAGTATGATTTAAGTCTCAGTTTTGTTATCATATTCTTGCCATCAGGCTAGGGTTTTGATAGGGCTTTTAAATGGGACCATAGGACAGCAAGGGTTTTCTTTGCCAGTCCATTGCCACACAGTGACACTGATGTTCTACCACCTCTCTAAGTAAACTGTTCCAGTAATCCACCAACCTCAGATGAAATAACTTTTTCCTCAGCCTAAATCTACCCTTTTCCAATTTAAAACCACAACCCCTTGTCCTATTGTTCCCTGCCCTTGTGAACAGTTCTTCCTCAGCCTTCTGATAGGTCCTTTTCAGGGATTGGAAGACTGTTCTGGATGCTGCCCTCAGCCAGGAGAGATAAGGGGCTGTTCAGCCATCCCCTTTCCAACTCTGTAACATTTTCCAGCAAAACTGCATTTGTCAGTCCTCCTCCTTCCAGTTCATTTAGAACATATTTGCAGCGTTAGAAGATAACAGCCCTGAGATAGGGAGGGTTTTGCTGACACAGCGGGCTGGCATCTGTAAAGTTTCTACACTCCTACCCAGCAGATACAAGGCTCTTTCTTCTGCCCTAGACTGAGATGCTGATACTCCAACAGGGGGTGAGGACTCCCCCCATGGCAGCTGCTCGCAACGGGGCATCGTTTGGGACTGGCAGAAATCACTTGCAGAGCCTGCAGATGGTCAGTAAGGGGCAAAGGAACCAGGGTGATTAGTCTGTGGCCCAAAGCAGGAGGGTCCTGCCATCACTCCTGGCTCCACAGAACTAAACACATGTTCCAGGAACCCACATTTTCCACTCCCCGGGCAGGTTTTGGGGCAAATGGTTATATGCTGAAAGTAGGGTTCAAGCCTTTTTACTTCTGGATAGCATCAGGAACACAGGACTGTGGATGCTGCTGTAACGGATCTCAGGAAACATCAACCTTCTGGAGGTGGGGAGTGTTGCCACAGCTTCCACACTGCTATCATCCACGGGTGTTTCATGAGAAACTATAGCACAGCTAAAAATACTAACAAAAATCAAACTCAGGAGATGCTGTCGTTGGACCAGCTTTGTTATTAGATTTAAATTGTCCCCATGTTTGCTTTCAGGCCTGCCAGACCCTACTGACAGGTTACAGCTTCATGCCAAGGGGGCTTTGCCAGCAGTATGGCAACAGCAAAGTGGTTAAGAAACATAATAAGGTCCCCACATTAATGGTATTTGCTTAAAAATCGTGAGTTTGGATAATGAATTATTATTTACTGTTCTGCAGAGTAAGAAGCAGTGGTTCCCAACTCTTCTTGGCAGTATAATTATGTTAAAAAAAAAGACACATAGAATATAGCTACACAATACCTATAAAATTTATACATGAAGTACATAGACATGGATGGATGTTGTATGTTTAAATGCTGAGGTAAGTGCCTCTCAAGGACAGGGATAGTGGCAGCAGGGTGCAGGAAGTGCTGCACACTAGCTGAGCTTGCAGTGAGAGCTGAGCCCCGGCACAGCTCCAAATGCTGTTGGGGTATCTCTGTGATTACATGTTGTGTAACTGTGTGTGTGTGGTGGCAGACCTTGGGTCTGGGACGAGCTGTGCGGCGCTTGGAGGTTAGTGGGAAGAGGAAATCTGCATTTTGTCAGTGACTTCTGACATTTAAACTCACCCTGGAAAGCTCAGGAGAGCTCTTTTCCTCTCCCCCCAAACACAATAAAGAGGCACAGAGTGAGGGGTGTTTTTGCAGGTGCAAGAGGTTGCGATACAAAGCTGCAACTGTTCTGCTCACCTTTAGCAAGAGCCTGTTTCCCACATCAGCCCGGTGATTAAAAAAGATCCTAAAATCATGAATGAAGCAACACACACCCCCCACCCCCCAAAACACACACACACACCCCCCCCCAGCTTTCTTTGCAGTGTAATCTGGGGGAACTTGCCTGAAGGTCCTTACAAAGCAAGGCCATTAACAGGGCTGTCCTGGGAGGGCTTTGCAGCTCCATGTCCACATCTTGGATGCACTTTGCTCTTTGCTGGGCTTGTGGTGACTTGGTGCAGAAAGGGCATTTTACTGCTGTACACGAAACGTCTGGGGCGAGCTCTGCTTGCTAGACAAGACATTAGTGGTGACGCTTTACCTGAGTCCTTTGGGCCTCTCGTGTTGTAAAGCAAAGCGGGCCATGATTATAAGAATATTTATGTGTGTTATACTGAGCTTTGCTAAGCTCCAGAAGGAGCTGCGACACAAAATTCCCTCTAAAAGAAGCCTCATTCTCTGTGCCAAAATCCACAGAGAGTTTTGCAAACAGACCTTACAGATATGAGCTCAAAAGCTGAGTCCTCCAGGGCAGGTCCAACTAGTCCCATTACCCTGGCGTGAGGAAAGAGGGACGATACGAGCAGCGTTTGCTGTGTGAGTGCTGACCCTATACTGGGATCAGCCTGACAGAGATGCAGGGAAGATCCTCCCTCAGCTATTGTGAGAGGTGCAGAACAGTGTGAGAAACACTCCTTTTGGCTTTTGCCCAGGACTTGTCTGGCCTTGGATGAAAACCAGTAAGGTGGGTAACAACAGGTGTCTGCTTTAAAAAGATATCGCTGAAGGACTGTTTATGCAACTGAACAGTGTAAGAGCAAGTCCATTCGCAGCGAGAGTCAGGAGTCCATCTGTGGGTGGATGAACAGCCCGGACGAACCATCACATCACTCTGGCAAACGGAGCTGCCAGCAACAGTGGGACAGGATGAACTGGACCTGGACAATAAACTGAATCAGACATTGCTCGAGTATTCTCCGTGGTCTACTGGAACACGGGCGGTGATGGTTTCTGCGTTGCTGGGTTTTCCACTTGGGTGGTTCAGCAGGCCGATCGTTTCAGTTGCTTCCTCTGTTACCATGAGCCAGCAGTGTGCCATTGTGGCCAAGGTCAACAGCATCCTGGGGTGGATCAGAAAGGGGTGGTTAGCAGATGGAGAGAGGTTCTCCTCCCCTTCTACTCTGGCCTGATGAGACCACAGTTGTGGGCCCCTCAGTTCCAGAAGGACACAGAGCTGCTGGAGACAGTCCAGCGCAGAGCAACGAAAATGGTGAAGGAACCAGAACACCTCCCTTATGAGGAAAGCTGAGGGAGCTGGGTCTCTTTAGCTTGGAAAAGAGGAGACTGAGGGGGTGACGTTATTAATGCTTATGAATATGTGAAGGGTGGGTGTCAGGAGGACGGAACCAGGCTCTTCTCAGTGTCATGTAGTGATGGGACAAGGGGCAATGGGCGTAAGCTAGAACATAGGAGGTTCCATATAAATATGAGAAGGAACTTCACAGTGAGAGTAACGGAGCACTGGAACAGGCTGCCCAGGGGATTTGTGGAGTCTCCTTCTCTAGAGATGTTTAAAACCCGCCTGGATGTGTTCCTGTGCAAATTGGTCTAGGTGATCCTGCTGTGGCAGGGGGATCAGGCTAGATGATCTTTTGAGGTCCCTTCCAATCCCTGATGTTCTATGATTCCACAGAGATAGACAAATAAAACAAACATTTGCTTTCTGCTGATGGCTGCTTCCCTTTGGTTAGGCTACGCAACTGGCAAAACAGTTCTGTAACACTGTGCTGCAAATAATTTGAGTTTGGCAATTAAAAGCTCTAAGGTGACCCCAGCATTATGGGCACTGCTTGCTCAGCTGGTGCACGATATTCCAGACGTGCACTATATACCTTGCCAGCTGCAGGCATCATCCATATATGATTTTACATTACCTTGAGTATTTTCTCAGCAACGTGTTGGTATGCATGCACACACACACGGGTACTTTCAGATTTCTCCTTTGCTCCTGTTCCTAAGGAAGTGCATTGGTTTCACCACATAGGTATTGTTTGTAATACCTTGAAGCCCAAATATTGAAGCTAAAGTGCTTCAAGACCCTACTTTGATTAAAAAATAACAACTGAATAGGAACAATAGGCAAGTGTGAGGCAGAGCGAGGGTAGAGGTTAGCAGCCACATCGTGGCATATTGGTCTGTTAACTGCAAGAGCCCAGGCTGAACCACAGTTACTTTATGTCAAGACTTTAAAAACCAGATGAAATATGGCAAAGTGAAGTTGGAAACCCAAGTTCTAGTTTTGAGTAAAATGTTTACTGAGAAGAAGCTGATGGGTTGCTCCAAGTCTGAACTGAAGTAGTTGCCCAAAAGTTTTGCATTTATGGGAAAGAACTTGATACAGCCCAGAAGCAAATGATGGGTCTCCAGGACCTATCTCCAGTTCCTACCAGTAGTAGGAACTACTGACAGGCTGTTTCTTGGTTGATGAGCTAAAATCAAGCAATTCAATGGAAACTCCTTAATTTTGGTGCAATGTTTACTGAAGTAATGAAGGTTTCTTCTCATCTCTATTTGCCTGGACAGTTTATTTCACTGATTGGAAATTAATATTTTCCCTAACATTTTACAGACCCAGCTGACACAGGAGTCTTCCCAAGGCAGCTCCCAGGCATGGAGAGTAGGCAAGGGAAGAACTGTGACCTGTAGAGGCTGGTCCCGTCCAGCTGCATCCCAGCAGTTCGCTAACCTCAGATACCCAGCCAGGATAATGCACAAGGGTTTTGTTGTCACATTTATCAGACTAATTAAATGCTTTGGAAGAGCTGTGCAGTCACAATCAGGTCACACTAGCTCCACTGGCCACCACTCTCTCCGTAGAAAGCCCATGCCCTTGTGCCATTCTGTGTTGGCTGCTGCCTAAAATAGAGCCCAGATGCCAAAAGCGGCTTCATCATCCACTGACATGTAGTTGTTGTGTCCCTGCCATCCCTCTCTACCACAGGCTGAGGCCAATAAAGTGCTGTGGTGTCATGCTACAGTGGCAACCAAGGACCCCTGACTCTGCTGGGCAGCTGCCTTGAGGGCAGCATACATCTGCTTTGCAGCGATCCCTAAAGAGAGGGCTTAATGTCCTGAGCCTGGTCCTTCAGACACAGTACAGGGGCTTCCTCACACAGCCCTGCAGCAGTGCCAGAGGAGCCATGTCTGGCACACACCACCACATCCAGTTCCATTTCTGGAGCTTCCGGTTGCCTGGAGCTGTGGAAGGTGCACCAAGAAACCTGTCAAATAGTTAAACACCAGCTTTTGTTTACAATAGGGACAATTAAAATATTATAATAACTTGATTTCACAGAATCACAGAACATCAGGGATTGGAAGGGACCTTGAAAGATCATCTAGCCCAATCCCCCTGTCAGAGCAGGATTACCTAGACCAAAACGCACAGGAACACATCCAGGTGGGTTTTAAACATCTCCAGAGAAGGAGACTCCACAACCCCCCTGGGCAGCCCCTTCCAGTGCCCTGTCACCATCACCATGAAGTTCCTTCTCTGCGACCTTTCCCAGGCCAGGGTGTAAGCAATTGTCCTCAAAACTCAGTGACTAAATAGAAGTACAAACACAAGGAGAGAAAATCCCTACGAGATTCCAAAAGACCCACCCTCTCTTATTTCAGTGTGGAAGGTCAGGGTTGAGAGTGTGTCCCTCTAATCCTGTCTGTCATCTCCAAACTCTCCAGTCTGTGGGCAGATGGGCAGTGTCAGGTAAAACTGCAGTGGAAAACTGTCTGTCGGTGAGCTCCGAGAGTCTCAGATCTGCTGTCTCTGGAAGCCTCTCTGGGTTAACCTCTTCAAAGTGCAGCAGGGAAGCACCATCTTCCTGCTGGATCAGAGGAAGAGTGAACGAGATTTAATTAAGATGATTTTTGCCCTCCAGTCAGGTTGTTTAAAAATCAATTGTAGCTCCTCTAGCCCTCCAATTAAACTCACGAGCGAGAGGGAGCAATGCACCCTGCACTATTGATTGCGCCTGTCAGAGGGCAGCGGACCTGCATCTGCTGGTGCTCAGCCCATCACCCAGCGCCCAGGGCTGCTGCTGCCCTGCACACAGGAGAAATGATCCAGGTGCAGGTTGGGAAGAGAGGCAGAGTTTGACGTGAATCCTTTCATTTCTTTTAAATTCATCATGATTCATTATCTCAGGCAGGATCCCATATCAGGTGCATGAAGAAAGCTGTGTGAGAAGCAAGCTGAGGTAGTTTGATCAAAGCTGTGCCCTAGGCAACACGAGAGCGCTTCCCAGCCTCCTACAGCTGGTTTCTGTGAAGGCAGGCAGCGCTGGTTCAAGGGCTGGGATTCACTGGAAGGAAATCTAGATGTGCTTAGTTTTTCCCCCAATATTTTCCCCCGTCACCTTACCAGCCACGTCAGTTCTACACTAACTAGAGGCCAGATTCAGTTCAGCTGTTGTCTGCACCTGCAAAGCTTACATCAGCTGCACTGGAAGTGTGGCAGAGGAGTGTTTGGCCAGTAAAACGTCAGTCTGGCAGAGACAGAATCAGGAGACTCTGGGGAACTGCTGTGGGTACTGAACCCTGCTCAGAGCAGAGCCGGTCAGGACCCACATCTGCTCCACTTAAGCAACACAATCAATGGGGAGAAGAATTTGGGAAGGAATTTAGGATCTGTGAATGGTTGTACTTCAGCTCTCACAATTATATATGTTACAGTGCATTGTGTAGCCAGTCAGTCCCAAGAGATGCTGAGCACCTTAAAACGGCTCCATAAGGTTTAGGGTCATGAACGCAGTCATTATTTTATGGGCCTGAAAGTAACAGCGATGAAAGGGTGGTCAGGCACTGGAATGGGCTTCCCGGGGAGGTGGTTGAGTCACCATCCCTGGATGTGTTTAAAGATGGTTTGGATGAGGTGTTGAGGGATGTGGGTTAGGGGTGAACTTGTAAGGTAGATGGTTGGACAGGATGATCCCAGGGGTCTTTTCCGACCTGAATGTTTCTTACTCTGATACAATTTCTTAGCCCACTAGTAGCAAAAGAGCTGGATGTGTCACCACCAGATCACACTCACTATCAATAACCTTTACAGAGGATGCTTGCCAATAAAATCCCTCTGGCTACCCCACAACGGGAGCCAGCCTGGCTCAGGAGCAGATCCTGGCAACACTGCGTTGATGGGAGTCTGCAAACTCAGCAGTAACAAGGGTTCCTGCAAGTTTCCCTCTAATAATCTAATCAGCATCACAAGGGAAAGCTTCTAAGAGCAGCGAGAGATGCCTGGTGACTCCAAGCTTCCCAGAGCAACACTCCTTTTGATTCCTCGACGTGCCCTGTGTTTCACCAGGAAGCAGTTTGGCTCCACTGCTCCAGGGGGCATTAAGACAGCGTCATCTTTCTTTCCTGCCAGAAGCCCATCGGAATGGAGCTTAGCAGCACTTTCCAAACGGGATTCCCGAGGCTTAACATGACATGTGGAACAGGAAATCTGAGCCTCTAAGAATGCACAAAAGCTTCTGTATTTATGCCTGACTCTGGTGCTCAGCCAGCTGCAGGGGAAACTGATTGAGCTAAGTGAAACAAGAGGGGTGGCGAAGAGCTCTGCCAGGGCTGGAGTGTTCCTGTGTGCTCCAGAAGTCTTACATATCCTTATAGAGAGAGGTTCTCCTCCCCCTCTACTCTGCCGTGGTGAGACCGCATCTGGAATATTGTGTCCAGTTCTGGGCCCCTCAGTTCCAGAACTGCTGGAGAGAGTCCAGTGCAGAGCCACAAAGGTGATAAAGGGAGTGGAACACCTTCCTGGTGAGGAGAGGCTGAGGGAGCTGGGTCTCTTGAGCTTGGAGAACAGGAGGCTGAGGGGTGACCTCATTAATGTTGATAAATATGTGAAGGGTGGGTGTCAGGAGGATGGAGCCAGGCTCTG
>JAOXOE010028946.1:0-15255 GCA_028565055.1 Phoeniculus purpureus
CCTCCTGTGCCTCTGGCCGCCTAGGCTCCGCCGGGACCGCGCACACCCCGCAGCTGCCCGCTAGAACCTCCCTCCCCGTCTGTCCTCGGAACCGCTGCCCGTTGCCGCTGCGGTGCCCGCCAGGCGCGTCCGTCGGGCTGCGAGCGGAGAACCCCGCCGTTGGCTGCGGCGGCAGCGGGGCCGCGTTTATGTAGCGCGTCCGTACTCGCGGGAGGCGGGGGGAGGCTGGCGGGAGGCAGAGCCGAGCGCGCAGGGAGGGGAAGGGGACGGCCCCGCACTGACGCAGGGTCCCTCGTCGTCGTCTGAGTGTGTGTGTGTCCGCGCCTGTCCCAGTGTCCCCTCCTAGTCGTCCGTCCTCGGCTGCCGAGGGGTCTCTTCCCGCTTCACCCGGAACGGGCACCGCGGTGTGCAGACAGGGAGGGTAAAACTTTGCGAGGGAGAGGGCAGCTTCCTTAGCCGTCCCCCCCTCGAGCCCCTCTCCGGGCTTCGGCTCGTTCCCCGGCTGCACCGGGACGTCTGTCTATGCGCAGGCGAGACTCCTGCTACCGTCTCCACGAGGGGCGGGAGCGGAGAAGCGGCGGGACATCACTGCCCCGCCGAAGAAGCTGCGCTGTGTTCGCGCTAATCTTTCTAAGGCTCGCCCAAACCCTCGCCAAACGAGACCCCCGACGAGGTAACCGCAGCCACTCCCTCCTTTCACAGGGGAAAACACTGGTGTGCGGTGCTACTCGCACTCGCCTCACCGGCGTCCCTCGCCCCGCTTTGGGGCTTGCAAGAGAATTTCGCTGCGTAAAGACTCGGTGAAAACCTACCGCCAACCCCAGGGGTCTCCCCGCCGGAGCCCTGAGGGGACACCGAGAGTCGTGTTGGGGCTGCCTTGACAGCGGGGCTCGACTCCTGTGGGCCGGGGGGAAGACGGCAAGAGGAACCCCGGAGAGTTTGGGGTCCCGTCCAGCCGCCTGTCAAGAGGCAGTTTGCCATGACACTGTAGCTTTGTGAGTCTGTGTGGGTATGTGTGTATTGGGTGCCCTCGCTGCTCAGATTTAAATTGGATTACACTGGAATCTGCGTGAGACATAAGCACCTATTTAGGGTGTGTTGGCAGGGAGCGCTTAAATGATGTTTCAATCTTTTGCTTGGATTTCACCTACACTTACGTTTCTCTTTGCAAGCAGCGGTAAAGAGCTGCTGCCTTAGTGCACTCAGTTGCTCTTCCCCAGGAGTTCAAGCTTCTTCGATAGAATAGCTGAAAGGACTGCAAGGTCTGAGGAGTATGAAGGCAACAGTCGTAGGGGTGAAAGAAGCCTTCTCTGGGCTACCCTGCTGCAAATACCCTGACATAGTGATCTATGAAGTAGAAATCCAAAGATGCAGAAGCAGGGGTAAGAAATCCTTCAACAACTGAGAAACGGGAAGTAAAGAAAGGCAAGTTAGTTCTCAAGAAGCAAGCTAAGTTTGCCCAAGGGAAGGAAGAAAAGGAAGAATGGGGTAATAGGGAAATAGAAGCTTTGTAAACAGATGACATAGAAGAATGATCTGTTGTGGGTGAGCTGAGACTGGGTCTGAGTAAGGAGTTGGAGTGGGCTTGCAGCACCAGACTCTAAGTTGCAGGAGTTTTATCTGAATTACTCTAAGAGTGGTGTAGCAAAGATGCAGGACATTATTATCTCCATGTGGGAAAGCTGGCTGCCAGGACTTTGACCACCAGATCTTTTCATTTGTAGGAGCAAGAAGGCAAAATGAATTAATCTGATGTTGTGCTGACATTTTGTAACAAGCAGCTTGTTTTTCTTCTCTTTTTTCCTTTCTTTTTTGAGGGGAGTAGGAGAGAGGTGAAAACATTTCTGAAATCAGAGGAAAATAAACCGAGCCCAAATGAAGTTGATTTGCTACTCATTTAAACATCTGAGTTCATCACTACAGAGAAGAGGGAAAATAACATGACTTATCTGCTAGCACACAGGGAATCTGTTTTCTTCGCTTAGACTATTTTAGCGTCGATTCACCAGACTAAAAACGTACTAAATTTTCATATCGTGGCTTGCTGGTGACAGTTCCATGGACTTGTACCTCTCAGTATCTTAATGTGGTATCTCCCCCCACATCACTCTGCTCCTGGCCATACTTAGCAAGAAGCCATCTCAGTAGCCTCCCACAGACTTGTATTTTAAACTCTGCCTCCCTAGTGTGGGCTCTTCATCAAGAGCACTGTGATTAAACTGTGCACCCAGAAGATGAGATCATATAACGCTTGTGCGGGTGCTTATTCACAGCAGAATTTGCACCTACCCGTGGTGAACTTTACAAATACAGTGTAAAAAAATTAGAATGTTTAATTCATCTGTTAATTAACCATACTTTCGCTGGCATTAGTTAAGTATTAACGTAGGTTAATAAAAATAACACTAACTTACTTATTAGATTTGAGCTTTAATTTGCCTTGAGCATTGTTACATTCGAGACCAGACTTCCTAAAACCTGAGATTAATGGATCTTCTAGCTCATGTTTTCAGAAGCTTCGCTTAAGTTACCTGCCTATCATCTAGTGGGTGGCCAGATGAGGACCACCATGCTCCTGTGCAGCACAATATGATGTCCAAAGTCATGCATATTGTGGGAGGGTGAAGACACACAGTTGTAACAAGCACCTGATTTGGGCCACTGTCCCAAGTCTTTCTTTAGGGGTGCAAACCAGGCTGTTCCACGGTAGTGTTCTGTATGCCAATGTGCACGCTGACTGCTGACTCCCCTTCAAAAAGGGATCAAGGAACCTTCTCATCGGAAGACACTGTTCACTAGTCCTGGGCAAAGACCCAGCTTGCAGTGTTTGTCTCTGAGACAGCTGTCATTTTCTGGGCTTGGAAACATGCCCAGCACTGAAATACCTGGTTTGAAGCAACCTCTCTTCAGAAGAATTAGAAGCATTTCGCTGGTGCTTCATACAAGCAAAATTACTTTGGCTGCAAGGCTTTGGCTACTCTAACAACATTTTTTTCCCACTTTTCACTAAATATTAAAGCAGCTTCTTTTCCACTTTCTATCTCTTTTCATTTGGCTATGTTGGTCTCAGTGAAGAGAACTGGACTTCATCTGGGGCTGTTACGGTGGGTAAATACATCTACTTATGTGTCTGCACCAGCTTGCGTAACACAGTCACAATCTCTGGGGGTTTTCCCTTATTTTATGTAGGAAGACAGTGAAGTATTAGTGCATGTAATATTTAAGGCTGCCACAGAATGTCTCATGAGGCACATACTCCCATATGAGTGTTCAATAGTAAGTATGAGTGTACACCCCCCGTAAAGACTGTTAAATAGTAAATACGGTCTCATGGACAGGCTGGGCTTTATGCCAGGAAATATGTAGCTGAATTTCTTTGCAGTACCATGGCATTTCTGAGCAACAGGCCCCTCAGATAAGACAGCCATGTTTCAGTGGCTGCCAGCCATGTTTCAGTGGCTGCCAGCCATGTTTCAGTGGCTGCCTACCAGAACGAGTTATGTGTTGGGGGTGTGCTGTCTTAATCTGATGGAAACCAACAGCTTTCCTTGTGATGTATTTAAAGTTTACACTGTCTTTATAGGTGTTTTATTTGCATGAGGTTTTTTCCCTGGGGGAGTGGGATGCTGTTGTGTCAGGGTTTTGGAAGACATTTCCATCCTGACAGGACGAAGAATGAGCCCCTGTTTTGCATTTTGGTGAGTGCACCCGAAGAGTGCTCCAAGTTTACTAAGGGAGGACGGTTCCTTTACAAACCATAGAGGAAGGGTAGCACCTACTGGGAATAATCCCGCATTGCAATTAAGGGATGCAAAAGGCTCCGGGGTGCTGCCAGCACGACCCGAGATACAGAGTAAAGAGAAAATTGTACACTTTTTCGGTGACAAAAAGTAGATGTAAGCTATTACGTTAGTATATTATTCAGCTTCTTCGTGAGACACTTCAGAAAGCAAGATCACATTTAACCCTTGTTCTGAACCAAAAGTGGTGGTTAGTGTCTATTACATCTTCTTTCACTCTGTGTGGTGCAAAATGGTATAATACTGTTTAGCAAATGCCTAACTATATATTTAAATAGTTTGAGTCTTTAATGCTGAATTCAGTGACATATTTATACTCGCTGTATAAATGAAACAAAAGTTGTTAGTGATCTAAACCAAACCAGAAGCACAAATATCTTCATTTAAGCTTCACAATCTTGCTTAGAGGATGCAAAACACAAGACTACGGTTAGTGCCACAGCAGAGTTTATTACCTAAGAGGTGGGAACTCGTCACATTTTTGAGACTTGTGTGCTCTCTGAAATATGTTCAGTTTGGAGGTTTGACTTGGACAGTCAATGGATGGATGTTAGGTGAAACCTCCCCCATCTTTGAGTCGCTGCTCAGGGTGAAATTATCAGTGTTATACTCAAGTGGTAATAAGTAGTTTTGCCAAACACTTGAGTAGTGCATCAATCCACCCAAAGTCAGAACTTAATTACTTCTAAAGAGTAAAGACTCTCTAAAGACTCTCTCTCTCTCTTCAAACTCAGTCTCACATACTGTGTATAGCCGGACAACACAAAGACACAAAGCCATAGATTTCCATATTTCATGTGAGTTGTAACAAATGTTATCTGTGAGATAATATCTGATCATATCTGTTCGTAGAGGTTGTTTTGCCTGTCTGTTTGCATTTACTGTTGAATACGTTTAGCTGGAGCTGCATGTTCCAGGAACTCCAGCTGCTGTGAAAATACAGCGTTGAAGCATGAAAAAAACTGAAGAATCATAGAATGATTCAGGTTGGAAGGGAGGGTGGGAAAGGGAAGGAAGGAGGGACGACAGCCATTAGCTCTGTACTCCATGCCTTTGGCCAATACAGAGCTACAGAGCGTGGCTGAGAAGCACAATCAACTGAGCAATTAGTGAAGTTCAGAGCTGTGTTGATTTCCTTTAAGCACTTTCACGGAAATTAGAAGACAAAAGGTGCCCTCTCAATGTCACGGTGACGTGTAGGTTGCTCTCAGTAAAGAAAAGCAATGAAGGGGATGCCATCCACACACATCTTTGAGTGTCATTGAAGGCAGGAGGTCAAGTGCTTTATGCCAAATGTGGAAGTACTCCCAGATGGGGGTTTTTTTTTTCAGGTTATATCTAGGAAAATGAGGTGTTTGATTTCCTGTTTTCCTACTTTGGCTAATGATCAGAAAGCTGCAGCTCTGTCTGATACCAAAAATACCAGAGGGCAGCTATATGATATGTAGTGGTGTGGTATCTTGCATGCAAAGCATGGGAGGTTTTTCTCCTGTGCTAAATTACTCATCACCCCCACGGAGCAGTTTTAACTCAGGGTTCTTTTTATGAGCCTTGGATCTCTGAAATGAATCTTCCATATCTCTCTGAAAAGTTTCATTCACATCTTCAGATCTTCCCTTGGTAGTTTTCTTATCTGTGAATAAACAGCATTCTGGCCTAACATCAGCGACAGAAAGACAACCAGACCTTTGGAAATGTGAGCAGAAACTCCATCAATCTTCTGTGTTAACCGTCAACATGCACCAACAGCCTAGAATCTTACAGTGTGAGAATTCAGCAAAAGAATTTCTCTTAACAGGAAAAAATACAACTCATTATCTACTTAATTAGGATTGCAAAACCTATTTCTACTCCCACTTCTTATCAGCCTGCCTTCCTGTAGGGTCCACAGGCTTCAGAATAGATTTTACCAGGGAAAAAGCACAATATTTTTGGAGGAAGCTACAGTCAGAAGATAAGAGCATTTATCTGCAGAGTTCAGAATTGTAGCTAAATCTCTTCCTCTGAGAAGCTAATCACAAGCTTATACCTTTTCCTTACAAAAATGTGTTGTAACAAAGGAATTCCAAATGTATTAGTGTAATTATTCTTTTCAACATAGTGATTCTTCAAAGGCAAGGTACCTAATAATAATGATGCTGGTGATGGGCTATGAGGATGGTTAAGGGACTGGAACATCTCTCTTATGAGTAAAGGCTGAGAGACCTGGATCTGTTTAGGCTGGAGAAGAGAAGGCTGAGAGGGGATCTGATAAGTGTTTACAAATATCTGAGGGTGAATTCCAAGAAGATAGGGCCAGTTTGTTTTCAGTTATGCCCAGTGGTAGGACAAGGAGCAATGGGCACAAACTGGAAAACAGGAAGTTCCACTTGAACATGAGGAAAAATGTCTTTACTGTGAGAGTGACAGAGCACTGAAACAGGATGCCCAGGGAGGTTGGTGAATCTCCTTCTCTGGAGATGTTTAAAACCCACCTGGATGTGTTCCTGTGTGACTTGGTCTAGGCGATCCTGCTGTGGCAGGGGGACTGGACTAGATGATCCTTCAAGGTCCCTTCCAACCCCTAATGTGCTGATTCTGTGAGACTTTCAAAACCTACCTGGATGCAGTCCTGTGTGATCTGCCCAAAGTGATCCTGCTTTGGCAGGGGGGTTGGACTAGATGATCTCGACAGTTCCCTTCCAACTCCTACCATTCTGTGATATGTGTTTCAATTCTATGCATCTGCTTTAGCTGTGATTGTTTGAGGCACACTATTCACTGTTCAAAATCATACCTGCGGTACACGAGCAGTAATTAATGCTTTTGCTTTCTGCCACTATATGCCACTGCCAGCTGTGCTTAACCGGTGTTAAATCTTTAATTTAGATTTAAATAAACAAATGAAATGCAATCATTCATTTTGACAGACTCAGAGACTGAGTGTTCTGCTTTGTTCTCTTTGCATCTTTTTCTGTTGGAATCCATTTAAAATTCAGGCTAGGTTCAATAGAAGAAAAATAAAAATCCTTACCAAGGATGCTTATAGCATCTGTGAAACTATGAAGAGGGTTAAAGCCATTAGATGAAAGGCCATTGCAGTCATTCCAATATAGATAAGTTGTCAACTGATTTATTACTACCTTAGCTCCCGTCTTTACTAGCTGAGAAAACCATGTTTACTCTGGTTTTTTCTCTAGTGAGACCTAAGCTTATGTCCTTGGCAGCAGAACTGACCGTACTGGTGTCAAAACCTGCTTGGTTCACAGCCCATGTAAACTAACATGTGATATTAAACTGTCAAGGAATTACTTATACAGCAATTCACAGTCTCTGGATTTTTTGTGTCTCCCCACAGTCCTGAAGGATGTTTGGAATTCTGCAGAAGAGGTTCAATCTATCTACTGGGCTCCACAGTTAATATCTGTCCTTCAGGCTTCATCATCTCTTGACACAGACCGAAATGATATTAATGAAGTCTATTAGAGACTTGGTATTCGTCTTCCCACCTAGAAGATGAGAGATCATTTGGTATACACATGAAGTGAGAGACCCTTTACAGTTAGGACACTACATGGTTTCATCTTTGGCCTCAGAGTCCAGAAACTCCTACATGGAGGGTGCAGCTCCACAAATTCTTAGCTGCTCCAGGCTTCCTGGAAAATAGCCATACTGCGAGGACCTTGCCGAAGTACATGTCACCGATGGCTGTAACTAGGGTTTGCTCCAGCGGGGGCAGAATAATCGAATCACTATGGTTGGAAGAGACCTCCAAAATTGCAAAGTCCAACCAACCACCCAATCCCACCATGCCCCCTAAACTATGCTTCTAAGTGCCAGATGTAGACAGTTTTTCAACACCTCCAGGGATGGCAACTCCACTACTGCCTTGGACAGCCTGTTCCAGTACTTGCCATAAAGTTTTGCCAGCCTGGATATTGTTGCACCCATGCAAAACAAAAAGGTTTGGTTTCTTTCACTTTTGAATTTTCCGTGTGTGCTGTGTAGGCACAGTTTTGTCAAGCTGCCTTTCTCAGAAAATGGAAAGCTTTCTTCATTATTGCTTGTCTCTTTTAACTGCATGCCGTGAGCTGAGATTGTATCAGAACCCAGTCCTCTAAATAAAAGGCTTTTAAATAAAACAAGCAAAAAAAATCTATTTATCTCAAGGAGGTTAAATCACATAGAAATAGCCTGAGATTATAGGATGGCTCCTAGTGAAAGGGGAGCTTATCTGCAAGGCAGGAGATAAGCGCAAAGCCTGCAGCCATAGTGACAGAAAAGGCTTCTGGAATAGGAAAAGATCTTTTTGTAAGTCAAGACACTCTGCGACTGACAGTCTGAAAAAATAAAAAATTAAATTGCCAGGCATATGTAGGGCTTGTTAAGAGTGAAGAGGAGAAGGGAATAAATGAAACTTAGTGCTAAGGAAGAGCAAAGTAAGTACAGCACAATGATGTCTGTAGTTTTTTAGCCCTCAAGTCTGCATTTTAGAGGAGCACGAATAGCTCTGTGTGGAGGTCTTTAGCACTGTATATAGATAATAGATGTGTTTGTTCAGCCATGTCTGCTACTGCTGTGTCTCTGAACAGTAAAATACTCATAGTAACCTACCCAGGTCACCTCTTATCTATACAGCCTACGTTCTCAGGTCAAGGCTGATGTGTGTGTCTGTCCCCCTGACTACTAGTGGAAAGAGCTGATGTTTAGATCGCTGCCCTTTGTGATGTACTAGCAGAGCATGTTGTGATTACTTTCTCCAAGAAAACTTTCACTTCTTCCTTTTACTGTGCTGATACTGCGTGTTTTTCCATCATCCAGACTGAATATATTCCATGCACCTGTTTCGGGTTTTTTTGCCTTGTGGTACAAAAGATAATCACAGAATAACAAAACTTTAGAGATTGGAAGGGACCTCGAAAGATCATCTAATCCAATCCCCCTGCCACAGCAGCATCACCTAGAACCAGTCACACAGGAGCATATCCAGGCAGGTTTTAAACATCTCCAGAGAAGGAGACTCCACAACCCCCCTGGGCAGCCTGTTCCAGTGCTCTGTCACCCCCACTGTGAAGTTCTTTCTCATATTGATGTGGAACGTCCTATGTTCCAGCTTGCATCTATTGCCCCTTGTCCTATCACCAGATTCCATTGAGAAGAGCCTGGCTCCATCCTCCTGACACCCACCCTTCACGTATTTATAAACATGAATACATTTATAAACATGAGACCCAGCTCCCTCAGCCTTTCCTCATAAGGGAGGTGCTCCACTTCCTTCATCATCTTTGTGGCTCTGCACTGGACTCTCTCCAACTGTTCTGTGTCCCCCTTGAACGGAGAGGCCCAGAACTGGACACAACACTCCAGATGCAGTCTCACCAGGGCAGAAGGCAGAGGAGGTGCTTACCTGTAATCCTTAGAGCCGGCATCTATGGGCCAGGTCAGCAGCAGTGCCAAATTAACCACACATCACACGTTCCAGAGCAGGGGTCAGGAGTGAGAGGCACTGGAGGAGCAGAGGAACGGAATGGCAAAGTTCTTCTGGTAGCTATACCAAGGAAAAACATCTGTCACGGTGTTTGGTATTAGGAACTACATTGCTCATGGGAGCTTTTCAGAAGTGAGCTGGATATGTTCTAGCAACACGTGTTTGACATACAGGTTGTGTAACGTCAGGATAATCTCATCTACGTGTAGTATAATGATCAACACTGTACAACTGACTGTGCCCCTGCTGCCCATGACATGTTTTAGTGCCTCCTAGACTAATGCATCCAAAGGAGGACCCAGTAAAAAAGCGCCTGTCAGGAACTGCCTGGTCCCAAGCAGTTTGGGAGGCAGTGCTGCTAGTGCCTGTCTCATGGCTGAGAGTCCTGCCTGGCTCTAGAAATATTCCTTTGCTCCACTCTTGTTCAAATCACAGGTGCTAGACGACAACCTGTTTGAATTTGCACTGGAGGGAAGAAATATCTTGGCATGTACTTGTCTCAGAAGGCTTTTCCCTGACATCCCAAGTTGCCAGGCTTAAAGAAAAATCACTTGAGGCAATAGTAAAGCGAGGCTCAGGTTCAGAGGTTTGATGATTTATGAGTGAGGACTCTAACAGGGACAAAGGATGGGCTTACAGAGCAACATTAATACACCTCGGGCAGCGAAGCAGGAGACAGCTTGACTGGATAAGCAAGAATGATCCTGATGCAGAGTATCAGGAGACGAAGTATGAGCAGGCTGCAATGCCACACCGTGTGCCAAGTGCTGTTTTTAATATGAAAAGCAGTCTTCGTTACAATCCAGCGCAAAGAAGTGGTGTTCCAAAAGCCAGGAAGCAAGTCTCACCTCATGAAATCCAAATGTTAACACAGAAGTTGGAATGTTGGCATCTCTCCGTGGCAAAGGTCCCTGCAGCGTCCCCCCTCCCGGCATGCTTTTCCCTACACACTTCTTTGTTTCATCCAAGTATTTTCTAGGGCTCCAGTGATTTTCTTTCAAGATTTACATACACATTGCTGTTAAGACAAAGTCACCCCTGGCAGCTTCGGGCAGCTTTTGTAACTCAGTAGTTCCATCACAAACTCTACTAACATCCTTTAATAACGTCTCATTGAAAGCTGCAGGGTCACAAGTCTGATCCCAGTACAGTTTCTTTATCAGTGAGTTTGTAGTGATTTTACAACTACCCCTCACTAGTCATGTCTGTTGTGGCTGCATGAGAACGGACGAACTTTTTTCCAGGGATCAGTTCCCCATTTCCACGGTGGTTTACAGAAGTAGCTGTTAGCTTGCACCTGCAGTGCACCATTCGAGCACTATTGTGATGCTTTCTGTTATCACCTCGAAATAGTAAGGGTTTAGGCACACTCCTGGAAACGTGCCAAGCCAAGAAGCCCAGCGGGATCCTGGCCCGTATCAGGAACAGCGTGGTCAGCAGGAGGAGGGAAGTTACTGTGCCCTTGTACTCAGCCCTTGTGAGTACTCAGCACCTCGAGTACTGGGTTCAGTTCTGGGCTGCTCATTACAGGAAAGACATAGAGATGCATGAACGTGTCCAGGGCAGAGCTACCAAGCTCGTGAGGGGTTTGGAGAACAAGGCGTATGAGGAGAGGCTGAGAGAGCCAGGCAGGTTTAGTTTGGAGAAGAGGAGGCTGAGGAGGAACCTCATTGCCCTCTACAACTACCTGAAAGGAGGTTGTAGAGAGGTGGATGTTGGGCTCTTCTCCTTAGTAACTAATGACAAAACCAGGGCAAACGGTCAGAAGTTGAGGCAGGGGAGGTTTGCCTTGGATATTATTGAGCTCTGTGGTAACGGGTTGGACTTGATGATCTATGAGGTCTCTTCCAACCTTGGTAATTCTGTGATTCTGTGATTAGGAAGAAATTCTTCACAGAAAGAGTGGTGAGGCACTGGAATGGCCTTTCCAGGGGGGTGATAGAGGCACCATTCCTGGACGTATTTAAGAAACATGTAGACATGGTGCTTCATGACCTGCTGTAGTAGCAGGCATGGAAGGGGGTAGTTTGTCTTAGTCGAACAATCAGATATTTATGTATTCAGGGATTTAGTGCTTTGAGTTTTTTAGGGGTGAGGGTTTGTAGCTTGGTTTGGGGGTTTTTTTGGTTTGTTGTTGTAGGGTCTGGTTGGTCTCAGTGATCTAGGAGGTCCTTTCCAACCATGCTTATTCTGTGATTCTGTGTGTTTATCAAGGACAAGGCTCCAAAGACTCAAGTTAATAACTGCAGTTGTGTAAGACACTTAATGTAGAAAAAAATAGAGGTGCTACCACTTGTAGTTGATGCATTTTAACATGAGTTTGAGCTTTGTTCGTGTGTCATTCTTTCTGTTAGCACTCTTGTCCATCGTGCCTTTCTTCAAGGACAACACCGTTAACATAAAGCCTGAGTCTGGTGAGAAGCCAATTGCCTACAGTTTTGGAAAATTCCCAACTAAACCTTTCACACTGAAATAGACAACGATAACAGCATTGGAGTACGTGACTAGTCTTCAAAGCAGGGTGGCAATGCGGCTCGTTTTCTTTTGAAACGACGACAAAACTGTAGTGGTAGCTCAGTTCGTTCCCTATTGCTTTGCAAATAATGAAGTCGGCATTTAAATTTATGGAAAGTACTTTGTAACTATTCATTTTTAAATTATTTTTTAGCATTTTCTTTTCCAGTAGATGCATTTTAACAGTAAAGACCAAATTTTACCTTCAAGCTTTCGGTTGCTTGTTAGGGAGATCACAGGGAGCAGTAGGTGGCAGTGCTGTCTCCACTCACCCTGCATCTGCACAGCTCGAAGAAGCCACTGCATGGAGAACGTTTGTAGTTCCTCCTAACAGCTAGCCTCATCAGGGTGGTGAGACTTCACATCTGCTCCAGTGTATGTAGCTAAGGATATAGGATTATACCAATGAGTACAAGTGACTTGTCATTGCTTTTATTTTGAACTCAAGATTTATTTGCCAAAAGGCAAACAAACTGTATCTTTGTAGTTGCCATTGGTGCTCTTCACCTGCAGGCACAGTTGCCATCTATTCCTAGAGCTTAAAAAACATTGTTCTATAATCATATAATTAATTAGCAATCATTTTTATTTTAGCTTTCTTCTCATCAGTAAATAGATGAGTCATTGACAGGAGAGAACCCAACTCATGCAATAAGGTTAGTGCTTCACCACGTAACTAAGAGTCCATCAGGAAGCCAGTAGATGGGATGCATGAGCATACTTTGGTCTTCTCCAGGTCTGCAAACTGTGTCTCCAGTACATGGCAGAGATCAAGTCAAACTGGATTGTTCAGATTCGCTGTGTTAATGGCTTGGGAGCAGGTTGCTGGCAGATAGAGCTAACTGAAGGGGTCCAACAAAAAGTCATGACACAAGATTAAAGACTAAGCAATGTAGATAGTGAGGGGTCTGAAACCAGAGCTCACCGTCTCATGCTCTTCTGCTTAGAAGTACAGATATGCCAAATAGGTTATCTGCTGCATGTAAAGAGTGGGGTCAGGACTAGAGGAGAAGGAAAGCAGAGACAAGTGACAGCAGCTGCATTAGCTTTTCTGAGAGTGATGGGGAAAGGAATGGCTTGTTTCAAACTCATGGTAGGAGTAAGACGTGAGGTCTTCATGATGAGTGTGATGAGGTACATCAAGCAGGGTCATCCTTCCTCTTTCTTTTCCATTTTCACCTGTGTTTTGAATGACCAAAAGAAAAGCAGAATGAGTTAAAAAAAAGTGAAGTGTCATCTCTGTGTCCTTTGTTATCACAAAAGGGCTCACATAAAGGTAGAAGTGGTTATTTTATGATGTGGCTGCAAACTTCAGCACACAAGTGGAAAGAAGGTATTATAATGTTAAAGGGCAGGATGAGGAACAAGCTGAAAAATGAACTGTGGTACCTGTCAGAAGAGGTTGTCAGTGCAGCCTTCTGCCTAGTTAGTTCACAGAGGCAGCAAAGTCTTTTGAAGTTTCTTCTCCCTCTTTAATCAGTCCCATCAGAACAAGCAGATCCCAGCTTCAAAGGCAGCAGAGCTTGTCAAATAAGAAAGCTGCCCGCTCCTCAAACCGCAATGGCAGCTTTATGTCCCACAGAGGTGGTTCCCGAGTGAGGCTGCACAGCAGTGGCAGAGTGGGTGTGATTACACAGCAAGTTCTGTGCTCAGATTCCTTTGAAGAACTTACGAGTTCTGTCTAAATTATTATTGATCCTCTCCATTTGACAGGACTTCCAAAGACTTGAAAAGATACTCTGTAAGGCATAGCTCTTAGCTTGATCCCTGACCTGCAAAGTACAGATGGGTCCACAACTGGCTGCATTGGAACTGGCTTGTCTAGTTGTCTAGTTCTTGAGTCCACAACTTGCTGCATGGGAACTGGCTTGTCTAGTTGTCTAGTTCTTGAGTCCACAGCTTGCTGCATTGGAACTGGCTTGTCTAGTTGTCTAGTTCTTGAGTCCACAACTTGCTGCATTGGAACTGGCTTGTCTAGTTGTCTAGTTCTTTAGGTAACAAAGTTTTATTAAATCATGTAATTGGCTGTTTTCTGAATAAATGCCTGTCACCTTTTTTTGGTTCTATTCTTTCTACAAGGCTTTTCCCAGAACTTCACCACAGTAAAGGGAGCAGAGAGTTTTGTACAGGAAAGCAGAAGCGTTTAATTTGTCCACTTATTTACTGTGGATAGACAGAGTGAAGTGCATCTGAGTGTTCTCTAAATCTGATTCATTGATTCATTCATGGAAAGTTTTCCAAGAAGAAATAAAAATGTCCTGGTTACAACTTTATTTTAACTCCAATCTCACACTCCTGCAGTTTGAATATGGACTTATATTTCAACAAAAATTGCTGTTTGCATGCGTTTCTTCAGATAAATTAATTAAGCTGAGTATCTCAGTGTACACAGTTCTCAGCTGGTGACCCTACTTCCAGTATTCGCAAGTGAATTCCAATCATGCTTGAGGAACTACTTGCAAGTGTTGCAGTACTGTTTGTGGTTTGAACCTTGACCTGGGAATCACCACTGAAGTATGACTTATTCTCGTGGGCTTTTTTTCATGGTGTATTTAGAGGTCTGCTGTGCCAATCTAGGGAATTTTCTGCAATAAAAGCCAGATCATGAGCTGTGTGTCTGATAAAGTGCCCATGGGCAGTGTGTTCCCTGGTCTTCAACAAAATACTAGTCAATCAGAACACTGGAATCTGATGCTGTTCTTGTAAAAGCCTTTTTTGGAGTAGCATTGAGTCAGTTAGAGCTAATTCAGGTGAGACGGATGAACACAGTAAATCATTACTTCAGCCATAAAAAGAGAAGGGTGGAAGGAATCTCAAGATCATCCTCCAATCTAGAATCATAGAATCATTAGGGATTGGAAGGGACTTTGAAAGATCATCTGGTCCAATCCCCCTGCCACAGCAGCATCACCTAGACCAAGTCGCACAGGAACACATCCAGGTGGGTTTTAAACACCTCCAGTGAAGGAGACTCCACAAGCCCCCTGGGCAGCCTGTTCCAGTGCTCCATCACCCTCACTGTGAAGAAGTTCCTTCCGATATTTATACGGAACCTCCTATGTTCCAGCCTCTGTGTTCCAGAAGTTCCAGCCTCCGTGTTCCAGATGTTCCAGCCTCCATCTACCTGTGCGATGAACCAGGGTAAGAAACCTTGAACAAATCCTGGCAAGTATCAGCATAATACACAATGATCCAAGAGCAGAAGATTCCATAATATGCTTATATATGGTGTTCTAATATTTTGGCACCCAGTGCCCTTTAATTTTAACTTAATTTTAACTGAAGATATCTTCCAAGTTCCAGCAGAACCTCAGGCAAGAGGTGGAGAAAACAATTTCCTTTAAGTTTCCTTCAGCTTTGCCGTGTACATACACTGACCTACATTGAGACTAGACACGTGATAGATTCTCAGTCGCTCTTTCATGCAATCTGAGCTCTATTGGGGTTAATGGCTTCATGCAAGTATAATTTTGT
>JAOXOE010028947.1:0-15253 GCA_028565055.1 Phoeniculus purpureus
CCTCAGTCTCTTTTTCTCCAAGCTCAAGAGACCCAGCTCCCTCAGCCTTTCCTCATCAGGGAGATGTTCCTCTCCCTCCATCATCTTTGTGGCTCTGCACTGGACTCTTTCCAGCAGTTCTGTGACCTCCTTGAACTGAAGGGCCCAGAGCTGGACACAATAAATCAGCAAAGACTCTGTACTTTTGAGAAAAGATGTGGCACAGAGACTGCTAGTGAGGAGCTAATTGTTTACATGTAAAGGTAGGTTACTTTTAAGACATTTTGTTTCTCTAGCACTAGTAAATAGAAATACTTACTCTGAGATCTCCCCTGAACACCTACTGTAAATTTCATTAACCAAAGCTATCAACCTCTAGGCTCATGACTGCACTGGGAGTTTCATTTCTTTCAACGTTTTTCCTTTTGTTCTTATCTTTAGGTTTTAATTAAAAAGTTCTTAGACCTGCCAATAGTTTCAGTGTCAGGATATCCAATAAATTGTTTAATGTTAAATAAATATCACTTACCAAGTTTTATGGTGACGGTATCTTGTTGTTTTGTTGTTGATGATTTTAAACACCTACATTGCAAGAAGAAGAATCATAGAATCATTAGGGATTGGAAGAAGTAGCATATCTATAACCTGTGGCAGCAGGGAGGCAGGGAATCCTCCTATAACCCCACCAGCAAGCAATCAATGTTCGCGTAAGAAGAGAATGCAGTCATTTAGACTGGAGGACAGTAATGCTGCCTTGAGAATGCACTGAGACCAAACATAATTCACTGTGGTATGAAGTCTGAAAATGTAATTTTAAAACAGTACAGGGATGAGAAAGGTGTTAACCTGCTTATGAACAAAATATTTCACCCAGGGTTGAAATAACATGCACAAAATAAACCAATTCTAGGAGCTTCAGCATGTCATCTGCACCTGATATCCCTGAGTAGCCAGGGTACTTCTCCATCGCATTCCCGAAAGTTTCATCTCACCATCCAACAAAGGTTTATCAGCTTGGAAGTCTGGATGTATAAAGGAGCTCAGCACAAATTCTACAACTCACATTTCAGAGGCTATTCAGATGAAGGTAAAAGAATCAACTACTAGGTAAATCCAGAAAGGTAAAGGCTACTTATATGGTACAAAATCAAAGCCTAGTTATTAGTAATCCGATCCATTGAAGTTACTTACACGAATACACAACCTATGAAATCACTAGTACCAGAGTGCACTAAATGCAGAGACTATAATGTCACTGAATTATTTTTATGTGAAGTCACAATACCATGATAAATTCTTCTCCTGCAGACCTCTGCTGCCACCACTCAATACAAAAACCCGATGGTGAAGCAGGGAGCTGGGTGCATAAATCCCACTTTTTCTTCACAACAAAGTGCACTCTGTCCCAGTTATCACCTCACAGGGCTGTACAAGAGGAGCTGTAGCCTTCCTGCAACTATAAACCAAGGTCCTTAAATTTCAGTGATTTGATATCTCCATATCTGTTTAAGCCTTAATCATTCTTGAAGATTAGGAGATGACATCTGATTAAAATTGGTTTCTTTCAGACAGAATGATGTCTGCCTTCCATAAACAGAATGCACTTTGCATTGCTGAAAACAATTGCCTTCTTCACAGCCAACAGTTAACTCCATAAGCAGTTCATCAAGCACCACTGCTATCCAGCTGCTTACATGCAGTAAGCTCCAAGCTTATCTAAAAAGTCTTGGTAAGAAAATCAGCTATTTTACTTCACATTGATTATTGATCACTGTTATTAACGTCCTGTAGCATAGGAAGAATCACATGAAAACCAAGTCTTCCTAGTATTAAGGCGACAACTTTTGTGCCATTAACATGTTTCATTATGAAATGTGCAGTTTTCCACCACAGTCACTAAAGAAATAGAGAAGATATATCCTTCCAAAATGTACAAAGACTGCTATTTTTCTCACCATATTAATTATCAACACAAGCTATGCTCATTTCTCGATATCTCTCATAGTTTTATACTGATCCCTGGGAGACAATAATTTTTCACATGGCAACACAAATAAGTCCCATGTGTTTTATCTGTATAAAAAAAATTAGTTCTTGCTACAAAGAATAAAACCAGACTGACTCAAAAATCTATCTTGTACAGGTCCAGTTGCATCTGATCTATTTTCTAAGTTAGGTATACACTTATTACTTTTCCCATTTCCTCAGGTCAGCATCAGGCCATCTCCCAACTCTTTCTCACTCAGATAAAAATTTCCGTGTGGTTCTGAAAGGGAGTTAAGCTCCTGAATCATAACAAAGACAGAAAAGATTCTTCAATTTTTTTCCACTTTTTCCCCATCTTGGGCCTATGAGATTAACCATATTATGAAAGTAATTGCTTTGCTCTGCTCAGGAAAATAGGAAGATGTAGTTTTATTGGCGACATATCTGAGACAAAACCATGCACACAACATGGATGCAGTCAAGCTCAGACAGAAAAAAGCAGGGGAGATGTGGATACAAGCAAGCAATTATTTGTCAGTGGGACCTTTTACCACTTGGACAATATGAACTGAGTTGCCTCCATTGTGTCCTTCTGTCACGTTTTGCTAGTAGACAAATCCACTGACTAAAAAAAATATCTTTGAACTTTATAGAAAGAGATGAGGCAGCATATTTGGTGATCACAGATTCACTCTGGTTGGAAAAGACCCCTGGGGTTATTGAGCCCAGCTACCTTACAAGTTCACCCATAAACCACATCCGTCAGCATCTCATCCAAACGACTGTTAAACACATCCAAGGATGGCAACTCAACCATCTCCCTGGGAAGCCCATGATCATGTCTGCAAGTGCACAGATGCAGGCTGTGGTAAACTGAATTCTTCTGCCTAGTCTTTCCTTTTTTTCTCTTTAATAAAAACAGTTTAAAAGGGACTGTATCAGAATTGTTTGTATTTTATCTTTAATTTTCAAGTACTTTTTCATGAGTATTATTTACTTTGAGCATCAAGGAAATTAAATCCATTCACAGATGTATCATTAGAGTTCTTTGCAACTTATTGCATTTCAGTTTCATCTGTTTTTTCATGGCTCAAAGAGTTATTTACAGCTCTTCTCATTTCAAATAGGCTTTGTTATAACGATATTTCTTTAATATTTCCTTTTGATTGTAGAGTCATTCATATTTATTATTGACTGTCAGATCACCTAATCTCAGCAAAAGCTGCTTTTTTCTCCCCCACATCAACACCACTTATTTAAAGTCTTCCTATCAAGTTATGCCAACATTCAGCCTGTGAGCCTGAAACTTTACAAGCTGGTGAGTGTCTGTCTAACGTGCCAGACAAGATCCATCCAAATCTAATTCTCTGCTTAAGGTCATGGACATTAGGAAGTCTCCATCACGACTTGCCTCTTTGTCTCCAGAATTCATTAAATATGAGATTTTCAAGACCTGCTGCAGTGGCTCAGTCTGAATTTATCTTCCTCACTACTCCAGGCTTTACTACGTTTACTTTATCAGATCCTAAACCTAATTACTTATGTTGTTTTCATTTCCATTTCTATATAAAACTGCAGGAGGTTCAACTCCCAGACATTGCTAAGGATAATCTCCCTCTTTCTAAAAGAGACTTTTCTGAGCAGACTACCTCCTTCTGCTCTGCACATGAATCACAGAAATCTTAAGGCAAACAATGTGGTCTGCATCCAACAGCTAGCCTGCTTATCCATGCCTAATGAAAATAGAGAGGACTGATATCCAGCGCATTAGTCCCATCATGACCTGCCTGTTCAAACAAGCCAAGGTTGCCTCAAACTCCGCCTCTTAGGCCATCTCAGGCAGTGAGATTGTGCCTTCCAGTGCAATTACTGTCAAAGTACCAATTTGCAGGTTACCTTTGTCTTCCACAGTGCTGAAAACACTTAGGAAGGCTTCTCCAATTTGAGGCTTCAAACCTTTTGGAAGCTTGCAGAGCTCTGTCACGTAATGGCCTTTTTATTAATCCCAAAAGCAACATTCTCTCATGACATAGAAACCGCCAAATGGTCTTCTCACAAAAAAGGATTTCTCCTACCTTAGGAGATCTGCCAGCTGCAAGTACTCTGATGGGACCTGTTGCTCCAACTTTAAACTGAACGAAAAGAGTTTTACGCTTTCGAGCAGCCACCGGATCTCAGCACAAACCATCTCTTCTTATTCACAGATGTTTTTTAAATCATGTATGCCTTCACTTTATGGATTAGTTGCCTGAGTGCTGTCCATCAGCTGTCTGCACTTCACACCAGCTGATGAGCTAACACAGCAGAAAAGGAGAGCCTTAACTTAACAAGCAGCCCTGCCAGTAATGAGCAATGAGCACAGGATTAAATGAATGGCTCTTAGCTACGCCAGTGCTTGTAAGGGTTCAGCTATTAGAAGAATACAGCAATTCCTGAACTGCACACTCCCCTTTAACGGCTGTTTGACTGTGGTGAGTGTTCAAAAGAATTCTCAGCTACAGAGAACCTTTCCTCTTCTCCTGCTTTGTGTTCTGCACTTTGGTCACCACTTTTGGACCCTCTTTTGAACTATTCCCAGTGCCTCACAGCTTTGTGACACTTTCATGGCTTTTATCTTCTCTGTCTGTGTTCTACAAAGCAGTGTGTTAGGAAAAGGGTATGTGATTAGGGTTAGTGCAGCTCTAATCAGTGGAGACTATAGCAGAATAAACATGAGTAACCAGAGGACTTCATTGTCCTCACTTACCAACTACATGAAGGGAGACATATCTAAATACTCTTTTTCTTTACTGACGCTGTGTCTAATCATTTAGATTTACTAATAATCAGTTTGATTTAAAGTCGGTCACTAAATCAAAGCAGTATAAGAACAGGTATAGATATATGTAGATGTGCCATTAAGGAAATCTAATAAACTTAACTAGTTTATTGGTCCCTTCCAATCCCCGACGTTCTGTGATTCTGTGATCAGTTGCCATCCCTGGATGTATTTAAAGATAGTTTGGATGAGGTGCTGAGGGATATGGTTTAGGGGTGAACTTGAAAGGTAGGGTAGATGGTTGGACTTGATGATCCCAGGGGTCTTTTCCAACCACAGTGATTCTGGTATTCTGTGTAACTGCCTTGGACAGCTGTGCCAGTGCCAGGACACTTTGCTGTGGTAACTTCTGCTTGAAAGAGTCCATTTCAGATTCTCAGATTTGGAAGGCAGAAAGAACAATCATGACATCCTAGGTTGGACAATTAGTTTCACTTAAGACTTTCCAAGATGAAGCCATAACATCAATTTGAATTGCGTGCATCTCCTGTACAAATAATCAGTGGAACACTGGTGGGCTAGATACAGCACAGTTTCCACGACATCTCTCTGGTGATCTACAGACAACCTACATACAATTAGCAAAAGTGCACATTGCTCTTTACTCAGGTTAAGCAAGGAAATAGTTAAATGCCACTTGGTTTAAAGATAGCTGAAATGACAGGAAGCCACACATGCAAACTGCCAGATGTCCAAAGACACGGCTGGACACCGTGACCTAGTCTGTGTGGAGCTGTAGGTCAGACATAATCAAAAAGTGGAGGAAGAGCAGCAGAAAGACAGGCATTGATATGATGACTGGGCACAGACTATAAAGACAAATACTTTTGGACAAAGATTTGATAAGAAAAACAACTGATCTCTCGTTAATATATTCAGAAGCTGCATTTTGCAAAACTTCATTATAATTATTTAATTCTAAACAATTTCTCTTTTTGATTAAAAAAAACTAGTTTAAGGTATTGGACTGAGCGATGTAACATCGTATGAACACAATGGAAGTAGATATTGGAAAGAACACATGAATGCATCAACATATTCACGTACAGCTTTAAGTTTTCCTTTATTTATTTAAATAGTACTCATCTCAATGGCAGTTGAAATTATCTCCCTGTATCGGGATGTAAAATGCAATTATTTTAAAGATTAAACAATTAATTTAAGGCACTACTAACAGTTCATGCATCTTTGGCAGACCTTGTCCTTTGGCTAGCTGATTCGTTTTTACTATGCCTTTTAGCAATTTATGTGATCACAGTTGGCTTGTCTGTCTTGGTTGAATTTTCCAGGGTCTATTATTGCCAATAAATTGGCGATTTTGAAGTGTGTATATGACAACAATGAAACCTCCTGTCTCGTGGCTGACGGATAACCTAGCAAAAGACTTAAGAACATTTATAAAACCATATTCCCAGAAAGTTCAAAGTATGTGAAGGGTGAGCATTTGGAATTTTCAGGTTTTGTATTTTGCTCTGAGGTTAGAGGAAAGATGAAAGATTAAGACCTAACTGAGATGCAAGAAATAACCTGAAGAGATAGAAGGATAATTGCATCCAGAAGCCCTGGGTTGCTTTTTATACTCGGGTACACACACGTAAGTACATGAGGGATGCTATTTTTACACAGTGTCATCCCCATTTCAGGATGCAAGTACAAGGTTCAGCCATCAAATTCCATGCTACCACCTAAGACTCTTCAATACTGTCAGGGGGATTGGACTAGATGAACTTTCGAAGTCCCTTCCAATCCCTAACATTCTGTGATTCTGTGAACACAGCTCAATGGAGATGCCAGATGTTACAGCCCAGCTAAGCAAAGAAGCTTCTCCCTCTGTAAATCTTGGTCATGGCACAAAACAGGAGGAGGAGACACTAGGGTAGTGTGCATGGCCACAGCACTTCAAGCAAGACCACCGTAAGGGAAAACCAAATGTTTAGTGTTTGGGACACCAAACGCTAAACTTTGAGAGTATTGAGGATGAAGAAGGCTGAGGTGTATTTTAGTTTGAGTGAAAATCATGCTGGACTATCAGAGAATGAAAGGGTCTGGAAAGCTTCCTGTGAAAACTTTGGGGTCCATAACCAAGTTCATTTTAGATGAAGCCTGGAAAGTCTCTGAAAGTTATTATGACATGAAAGCCTTCAAATGCAGGAGTCTGGGTTAGATGATCCCAGGGCAGTGGTTGAGTCACTATCCCTAGATGAGTTTAAAAGATGCTTAGATGTGGTGTTGGGGGATATGGTTTAGAGATGAACTTTTAGAGTAGGGTTGATGGTTGGACTCGATGATTCCGAGGGTCTTTTTCAACCTGAATGATTCTGTGATCCCTGAACTTTATTTCGGTCTTCATGCCTATGTACATTAAACATAGCAATGGTTTGGGATTACAAGAATTAAAAATAATATTGTGACAATTTGGCAGTTTCCTGTAGACACTGATTTTGAGTAAGCTGAATAAGCTTAAGGAAAACTTTGTCAAAGTGAATTATGCAAAACAGGAAATCTAAACTCTTAAAAGATTTTCCCATCAAAACATAACTGAAATGGTTATTTCTTCAACTGTGTTATTTTGTAAACTGCATCCTAAGCTAAATTTGCATAAAAGATTGAATTCTCACTTACCTTTAGATTTTCGGTTGTTAATCGTGTGGGACACCCATTGCACCGTGTCAGGAAATAAGTAGGACAATAACACAAAATACAGCTAACTCAGAAACGTAGGTGCTCTCGAGTTTAAGACAAAATTACCTATTTCAGTTCTAATTCTGTATGTAGGATTATGGAACATCTGAGTTGCAGGTAGAATAGAATCATAGAATGGTTTAGGTTGGAAGAGACATCAGAGATCATTGAGTTCCAATCCCTTTGCGTTAGGCAGGGTCATCTCTCACTATACCAGGTTGCCCAGAACCCCATACAAACTGGCCTTGAACACTTCCAGGGATGGGACATCCACACCTACTTTGGGCAAACTCATCCAGTGCCTCGCCACCCTCACAGTGAAGAAATTCTTCCTAAAATCTAACCCAAACCTTCCCTCATTCCCCGTTGTCCTATCACTAGAGTATCTCATAAAAAGTCCATCTCCAGATTTCCTGTAGCCCACTTCAGGTACTGAGAAGCTGCTATAAGGTCTCTCAGGAGCCTTCTCTTCTCCAGGCTGAACAACACCAACTCTCTCAGCCTGTCTTCTAAGAAGAGGTGCTCCAGCCCTCTGCTCATCTTCATAGCCCTCCTCTGGAGTCACTGTCACAGTACATATTTCAAGCAAAACAAGAGCCACATCACCAGTTCCCTGTAATCTCTGCATTGCACGGGCAGTTTCATCACAAGATGGTACATGGTCTAAAAGGAGTGCACATGGGTACTTACCGCAACGTGTTTGAGTAAAAACTCAGTGATCTTTCAGGGTCTCTTCCAACCCTTAATGTCCTGTGGTTCTGTGAAAAAGGCACAGCCCTTGCTTGGAGAGTGAAGATGCTGGACACAAGCAGGTGCTGAGGAAAGAAGCATATGTGCTGCATCAGGAAACACCAAGAGAGACTGTATAACTTAATTACAGCTTCTTACTTGATTAAGATTTGACTCCTATGAGACGCTTTCTATGCACGTATAAATACAGACATTGTAATACAAGGAGTAAAGCACTGCAGAGTCAGTCGCTCTCCCTCATGTCAAGAGAAAGCTTTATTGTCTGTCTGATGGCTCCATCTGACACGAATCATGTCAAAACCAGAAACCAGCCATTTCCCCTCCCAAGAGAGCCGTTATCCTTACCTGAGACCAACCTTGTTCTGTTCATAGCATCAACCTGAACGCAGCTAAGGATGTTCAACAACACTCTTAAATAACTTCCATGTAAATTCATTAACAGAAAATCTTAAGGTAGGCAAAGGCTTCAGAATCTCATAACAAAATTTATAGACATTTAAATTAGGAGGGGTAATTAAATGAATTTTAAGTGAAAAGAGGTCAAAGCTGCTAACAGTATTGGTTTGCCTGAGGAGCTGAGGCGTGGTCCTGCTCTAACAGGGGTATTGGACTAGATGAACTTTCAAGGTCCTTTCCAGTCCCTAATGTTCTGTGATTACTCAGGATTTCTTTGGCACATGTATAACAACACTCGCATTGCTGGACAGACTGTCACAGCCAACAGACTAATAATTGATAGAATAAAATAAAGCCAGGCAGAGCACAGACATTTCTAACATGAGCTTAGTCTGTATTACCCATGACAAAAGAAGCAATCAGAGCAACAACAACAATAATGAAAGCTTGGCATGGCCAGGTGTGAAAGAAATACTACACTGAAAATACTATTTGGGAGCAGAGGGAAACAGGAATACTTAATATATACACATACACACACACATATAGTGATCACAACATGTTCACATGAGCAAGGAGAAATTAGAAATAAAAACCAGTTTGGAGCTGTCAGCATAAATATTTGGTTTCCTTTATGGACACTGAAATGCTTAAAGCAAGTGATCTCAATGTTTCAAGAATTTTACTTTTGGTACTTCACAGGCAGTTTTATTGCTGGTTCATTATCACTTTTCTGAGGTTACTGCTATTCCATTGTTTTCCCAGGGAGGATAGAAGTAGCATTTGAGCAGTGAGAAGCCAGTATGTCAAGTTACCACAGAATCACAGGATTGCACAAGGCTTGGATTTTAATCCAACAGAAAAGCCAATGTCATTGTCCAATGGAAAGCACAAGACGGATGATGTATTTGGGTAGGAAAGATAAGGAAATGTTCACAAGGTTACAGAATCACAGAACTTTAGGGAATGGAAGGGACCTCGGAAGATCATCCAGCCCATTTCCCCCACCACAGCAGGATCACCTAGATGCAGTCGCACAGGAACATATCCAGGTGGGTTTCAACTTATTTATTGAAAGATGCTTACTTAGGTGTTAATTTTTACATCAATTTTACCCTGAATACAGTAAACAGAATACTGTTAAGCTACTGTGTCAGGGTTAAAAAAGCTTTATAAAAAGCAAACAATAAACAGATTTCATATTGTCTTTCTATCCATGTATTAAAATCAAATTGTTAAACTAATTTCAAAAATAAAACCAATGTGCATTCATCTTTGCTGGGTCTGGAGTAATGACACAGAAAGCATGCTTACAACAAAATCTTTAATTAAAGCGTCTTAGCAAAGAAATGGTGCATTAAATGTGGAAGCAGAGATATAAAGCAAACCTGATAAAGAAATAAAACAAAAAACCAACGTCCCTTCCCCTTCAAAAATACAATTGGAAAGGGACATAGCCAAGAGAAAAGTGTGACAAACTGTTCCTGTAGAAGCTTTAATACTTTCTACCACAACATCTTCTCAGATTGAAGCCTGGAAATTTGCTTTACAGGGGGAGTTGTAGGATACGGTACAGGAGTAAGTGTGTGCGGGTTCACCATCCAAACAGGACGTGACCGCTTGCCTCATACAAAAGAAAATAACCCTTCTGACAGTAATCCTCAAAATTACTTTACAAAGCTTATTTACTAATTCAAATTAGTTTAGTTTCCTGACTGACAGCTATTTAAAGAGATTAAACGGAATATATCTGATCATAGCTTGTCATAGGAAAACATCTGGGTTGTAAGACATCATGCAGTTATTTACTAGAGTTACTTTTACTGGCATCCTGGAGATACAGTGTCTGAGCTTTGTGTTGCCCCCTCCTTAATCTGATTTACCTTAGCAACAGCAAACTCTTTCAATGCAGACTTTAAGGCTCAGCTCTCCTAAGTGTTTAATAGTGCTATCCAATATGACTGCTGTCTTCTCCACCTGGCTCAATCCTAGTCTGCATAAATAATGCACTACAGTCTTCCTCATTCTTTTGGGAAGATAAAGGATGTTGGAGTCTTCTTGGAATTACTGCAGAAAAAAATCATAAAGCAATATAACAAGGATATTAAAACATGACTGCAACCTAGTTTGTGGGCTTTTTTAGATCGTATCACAGAATCACAGAACGTTAGGGATGGGAAGGGACCTCAAAAGATCATCCAGTCCAATCCCCCCACCACAGCAGGATCACCTGGATCCAGTCACATGGAATATATCCAAGTAGGTTTTAAATGTCTCCAGAGAAGAAGACGCACGGATAAGTGAAGATGACAGATGTGCATCAGTTCTGAATGGTCTCCTGACGGTCAGAAGACCATTCAAAACTGGGATGTAACCTCAGTCCAGAAGCATCCTAGTGCAACTGGGAGGCAGCTTCACCAAGAGGAGTGAAGAAAATGATTGCCTACGGATGCAAGAATGTCCACTGTTGTGTTACGTTGTCTTTTCACACTGCACACTTCTGAGCTGATGAACATCTGTTGAGACCAATGGTAAACCTCACATGAGGTAGATTCTCACCTTCTGTCTTGCAGGTATATCATGGAGCTCTCCACTTAATAAAGAGTGATAAAAATAAACTATAATGTCATAAGTAATTACTACAGGAAAAACTACTACAATTCTTACTTTGTATGCAGAGGACCCAATTTATAACAAATACCTGTCACAAATACTTACAGCTACTGCTCCCTGCAGTATTAAATAATCCACACATTGCTGGCCTCTATTAACAACAGCAGCAATGAAACCACTAGCTAGAGTAGTAGGCTGGGAATATGAGCTCCTGCTTCAAAAAGGCAGAATCTCTCCCTCTTCCCTTCCTCATGGCATTCTGTATTTTCACACCACATCACCCTAAAGATGCATCTCTGTGCCAGCATTAAAAAGAGATTTCAACAGCAGCAAGGTTCAACTTGGTGCTTTTAGAAGTAAAAGCACAGAGACGATTTCCCTAAAAACATACAAAAAATGCTTTCTACCTGTGAGCATGGAAGCCTGGTTGTCTGTTTCTGAAATTTTATAGCTGAGTTGTAAAGCTTTGCTGAGTTTTTAATGGAAAGGGCAGTAGATTCTTAAACTTACTTGTAATGCAGCCTGGCAGTGAATTCTGGTGACACAAACAGTGTGCAAACTTGCTGAAAGCTGAGAAAGACACCGCATTTAATTCATTACTTACAACTACTATATATGTATCTACGAGACTACTGGGGCTTTATATGCATTTCTTGCAGTATTTTCCAGCATCATTCTCAAATCCTCTCTTTTGTGCATTAGATTAATGTTCATTCTCAAGTTCATTGACAAATATACCTGCTAAAATCCTAGTCTATGAGCACGTACCCTGTCCTGTGGTATAGACATAGAACTACAGCAACCTGCTTGCTCATTACATCCATGTAAAGTAAACTTTTTCCTATTGGTCCATCTAAGAACAGGATAGGAAACCTTTGGAATACTGCCATTTTAATGATAAGTGTTCAGTCTATAGCATGATAATAATTCAGACAAACTAAGTTAACATGTAATCTTACAGCTCAAATAAGAAAGCAGCACAAGCTGGGGAGAAACAGGACTTCACTTATATCACAACAGAATAAAAACTTCTGCAACTATATCACAAAGTATCTGGAAGTGTGGACTCAAGACACCACAGAACACCAGGGATTGGAAGGGACCTCAAAAGATCATCCGGCCACAGCAGGATCACCTAGACCAAGTTGCACAGGAGTGTGTCCAAGTAGGTTTTAAACATCTCCAGAGAAGGAGAGTCTACAACCCCCCTGGGCAGCCTGTCCCAGTGCTCCATCACATTGACTTACCAACAAATACAGAAGATATGCCACAAGGAAGCTGTAGAGATTAACTTTTTCTATCACCACTTGCTAATGAATGAATGAATGTCCTTGCTACTGTTCTCTTGGTTACAGAAACCCTTTGCAATTTTCTTTGTCTGTAAAAGCAGCAGCTGCAGGCAACTCAAACGCACAGAAGGAAAAATCTGTTTAAGCTTTATGGGTTCTCATTCCCCAATAACATATGAAAATAAAAATAGCAGATAGAATACGAACTACTTTCAGTTTCTGAAATAAACTACCTTGTTTTTTACTATATTTTGTGACCGTATTCTCACAGCTGAAAACCCTTTTCCCAGAATATTCTTGCCCTCCTGGCCACTAAAAATTTGGTGGCCAAAATCTGCACAACTATCCTTTATACCAAAGGTAACTTTCACAGAAAGACCTCGAAAGATTATCTAGTCCAGTCCCCCTGGCAGAGCAGGATCACCTAAATCAAGTTGCACAGGAACATATCCAGGTGGGTTTTAAATGTCTCCAGAGAAGGAGACAGACTATGACGACAGGCAATATGAATACTGGATTCTGCCCTTCCTACTGCACCAATCAATTGATCACACAGACAAGGAAGTTACACAGTTTCAGTCAAAGGTAAAAAAAATGTGGTGTGGTTTTTTTCCCCCCAAATTAAAGCTAAACATACATTAAGGCAGTAAGAATAGGTAGGTGCCAACAATTTCTCTGTAGCACCAACATGGTCCTGTGAAATAAAGAAGAGAGATTATCAATGCAATCTGAGACTTTTGCAATGAATCTTTGGAAAAAGAACAAGAAATTAAAATGAAGGTGAAAGTTACCCAAAATGTGATTGTTCAAATGATGCCAGCAGGGAACACTTCTACTCCCACTGCTCATCCACCCTATCAATAAAACACAAAGATACTTGTATAATCTTCCTTATTCAAAACACTGTCAGGGGTATATTTATAATTGTTTGTGTTTTCACAGGGGAGATGACTAACTGTTTATCATCTGGGGTTTGGAGGCAGGGCTAGTGGCTCACGCTGATTTGAATCAACTAGTCAGAGTGGCAAGGTGATGCTTGCGATGGCCTAAAGCAGAAAGCCCCGGGCAGAGCTCAGTATTTCACAGAGCAGGACAATTGCTAGAACAGCACAGATTGGCAACAGCTTCTATATCAGTAACAGTTTCTGCAGGAAAATTACCAAAGCTTTTGGGCAAAGAGAAGGTATTGAAACACCGTGGGTCTGCGCACCCCGGTTTTATGTATACTCGCAGTTTAGCCATTACAGAGCTTTGAGTTCTTCTATGGAGCATGGGCACAGCTTTGCCTCCCTGCAGATGCAGGTAGGTAGAAACTACAAAATATCCAGTGCTGGGGTAAAGCTGAAAATAATGCTCTGTGTCAGGAAAAGCTCTGTTGCAGAGCTATCATTAGGTTGAATGCAAGTTAGGGTTACAATCTAAGTGCCAAGGTTCAACAAGCAGCTGAGCTACCCACGAGAAGGAGCCATCAAGGTTTCAAAGGATGAATATTCAGCACGAAGAGCAGAATGGTGCTATGGCTGGAACTTAATTTGGAAGTCACAGACCTCCTGTCATCCCCTCTTCTTTGCAGAGCCTAATGTTTCTGGGTGAACAGTGCTGTTTGTTTGTTGGAAAACAGTTCCCAAATAGCACACTGAGGTACAACGCTTAGGGCCAAGGGTCATAATGCAGAATTTGCTAATACACGTCTGCTGTGTCCGAGGTGAGGACCCAGTGCACACTGCTGACACTTTGCAACCTCAGGACACGCAGCTATGACACACTGATGTCTCTCAGCTGCCACAGAGGTCAAAGCAGGGTTCTTACTGTACACAGCGCTCCTCAAACGAAGGCAAACAACATCTGAATATTTCAAACCCAAGTAACTTTTACCTCAGAGCTTCAGGGCAGAGCTGTTCACTGAACACCTGTGGCTTAGGGTTGGAGAGTAAATTGTATGCTTCAGGAATTATTCTTCTCTGCCAGTCAGATCCACAGAGGGATAAACAGACAAATAATTCTGCTTACTTTCAGGTATCCTAGGACTATACAGGGGAAAGAAAAAGATCCCTAGCTAACCAAGAGGCACCTGATGTAAATGATCTAAAATCATTGCAGGAGCCTTCTAACACAAGCAAAAGGAGAGGTACAAAGGTACCCAAGGAGGTGTATGCTCAAAGTTCTCTCATTGCTCTCCTGCTAATGCAACATTAGCAGCACCTTTGTGAAAGCAATGTTTTTCCTCAAGAGCAATGGATTCCTGTTGTTGATCGGAATAGTCAGATTGTACAACTCTGACATGACAATTTCAAGAGAGGTCCTCCTCCCCCTCAACTCTGCCCTGGTGAGACCACAGCTGGAATATTCTTTCCAGATCTGGGCCTCTCAGTTCGAGAAGGACACAGAACTGCTGCAGAGAGTCCAGCGCAGAGCCACAAAGATGATGGAGCAGAACACCTCTCTGATGAGGGAAGGCTGAGGGAGCTGGGTCTCTGGAGCTTGGGAAAAAGGAGACTGAGGAGTGACCTCATTAATGTTGATAAACATGTCAAGGGCTCGTGTCAGGAGCATGGAGTCAGGCTCTGCTCAGTGTCATCTAATGATAGGACAAGGGGCAATGAGTGTGAGCTGGAACATAGGAGGTTCCACACAAAATATAAGAAGGAACTTCTTCCCAGTGAGGGTGACAGAGCACTGGGAACAGGCTGCCCAGGGTGGGTTGTGGAGTCTCCTTCTCTGGAGAAGTTTAAAACCTGCC
>JAOXOE010028948.1:0-14642 GCA_028565055.1 Phoeniculus purpureus
TGCGTTCCTCTGTGATCTGTGTTAGATAGTTTTGTCCTGCTCCGGCAGGGGGGTTGGACTCGATGATCTCTTGGGTCACTTCCAACCCCTAACATCCTATGATCCTATGATCCTATGATCTCCTGCTCCTCTAACCCACTCTGCCTCGTTCAAAAACGTACCACCTCACATCACAATTCCCCGCCTTCTGATGAAACTCTCCATCAGTTCTGAGCTCTTTGTTCCCAGGGCTGAATACTTCACCCCTAAGCAAGTTTTCTGTTCCAGTTACCCCACTGTATTAGCGAACACGGCCAGAACTGGAACGTGCACCGTGTTCTGCTGTCACACAGAACAAGGAGAGGCGCTGGTCAGGATCACTGCTTCCTCTGCTTTCTGCAGCAACCTGCAACACCTCTAAAGTTTGACAGAGAAGTCAGCATTAGCATCTTTAAAGATCTGTACAAGAAACCCCTGAAGATTTGGAGTTTTTAAGAGGACTGAGGCTTAACTAAGAACCTACAGTAACAGGCAGACTACATGCTAGGCCTGTGACATCCAAGACTGCAGCACTGTCCAAGAAAAGACTACCCCTGCACCACTGATGATTTACTGAACTCAGCCCTAACCGTAATCCACCTGCTTGAGATTGTCAGAAACACAAGCGCTTGGCAAGTAAATCCTCTGTTCTTTAAGTTGTGCTCCTCAAAAGGATGCTGTTGGGGCAGAAAAACCTGTTAGCAACAAAAAAGGGGGGAAAAAAAAAATAAAGAGTCTGATGGAAGAACACAAGGGTCAGCGTGAGGACACAACACTCGCAGCAGCAGAAGGCCCTGAGTACACAGCTCACGTCCCCAGCTCTGCTTTGCAGACACGAGCTCTGCAGGCTGAATCCAGAAAGCAAATCTCTGCTGGGAGGGCACCTTCAGGGCCCAACAGAAAGCCTGGAAAGACCCCCTCACAGAAAGAGATGTCAGTCACCCTTCTGGAGGCTGACCCCAAAGCACCTCCAGATATGTTCAGGGCACGGCACAACACACTACGAACAGGAAGAAATGCTGAGGTTTCCCAGTCCTGCCACATGCTGCCAGGGGTCCTGACTGAGCCTCACATCCACTCGTCACCAGCTTGATTCGGTCCAGTGAAAGATTAACTCATCAGTACAGCCCAAGAACATTTCCTACACCCTCAGCTACTTTAGGAGGCACTAGGAGGTACCCTGCCACCACAAAGCCTGCAAAGGGGGCACTTCCCTGAGCCTTGCTACAGTCAGACAGGTAGCCACAGATTCAGTAGCCTGGCCTTCAGCACTTCCTCTTTCATGGCCTTCTCCACCCAAGCAGCATCCCAGATGGGGAGCTTCTGGGCCCTCAAACCTCTCTGGTCGTTTCAGAGCTTTAGGACTGACACAGAAAACCTGCAGGGAAAAAGAGAGGATTTTATTTTCACCCCAGCAGAGTCAACTGGAGAGAGGTTGATGACGACAAGATAACGGACAGAAAAAGGCTCCCTCCAGCCTCATCTCACCCCCTCCTCGTTGTAGTAGGATAATGATAAGCAACACAGGACTGTCTCACTGCAGACACGTGGCCCCACGTCACCATCATGCCTGGCACAGGGTTGACCTGACTCAGCCTCTTGCTCGCAGGCAGGACTGACAACGCGTGCAGGCACACCAGGCACACCTCCCCGAGCTGTTCTTTAACTGCTCCACTCACACGCTGCAGTTTGTGCCCAAGCAGGTGCTACCTGTGCTGCCAGCAGGTCTCACCAAACTCTCCACTAATCGATGCCAGCCCCAGACACTTACCTACACCCCACAGATACCAGCTACTGCCAGTTCTTCCTCCCCAGAGGGCTCCATCGCTGCAGGGACACAATCCCGAGTGCCCTCTCCAGAGGAACTAGCACAGAAGGACTGAGAGGACTCCACGCACTAGTGCTTGTACCCTTGTGTCTGTATTTTGCTGTTTCGTTACTACACGCTGGAGCGCAGTTCACGATGGCACTTGGCAGTGGGGCTTTAATTAGCACCTCTGACACACTCCCCCACCCAGTTCCACACTGCTCTGGTCACGTTAAGGTATCTGCACATTATTTTGTACCCCTGTAAGCCAGGATTATTCACCCAGAGCTGAGAATAATCAGCAAACAGAGCTGACCCCAGAGCCCCAGGCCTGCATCACACCCTGGGAGTGCGTGGACATCCCTGATATTTGCTTCCCATGATTCACATGACAAAGTCAGGCTTTTCTTTACCTCAGCTAAGCTGTGTCTACCTCTTGTAAGCTCCAGCACAGAACAGTGTCAGAGCGCCCTCCGTCACCAGCTGGAACAGCACAGGCTCACAGGCAGAACCTACAGACACAGGCACGGCTTGAACCACTCCCTGAAGGGCCAGCAAAGAGCGAGCAGCAGGACACGCTGCGCTGACAGCAGACAAGCGCCAGGCTCTGCGGAGCCAGGAAGGGCTCCATGCACATCTCCTGCCTGGAGTTTGAGGAGCTTGTGTGTAGAACCAGGAGACACACGTGTCCGTCCCAACACATTCTCCAGTTGAGAAAAGCTGACAATAAAACTAAACCGAACAGTCTACTCTCACCCAGGTGCCCCACCTCAAGGGAAATAACAAGCTTTACCTAGTCGCTTTCTGTTGGGCCGGCTTTGTACATTGCTTGACTTCGGCTAAAGCACCCAGCTGGAGGGAGTACTTCAGTCTAAAAGGGCTGGAGCAGTGTCTGGTGCAAGCCGCCAGGGTGAACTCCACGTACGGGGCACACACGCCACTGGTCTCTGCAGGAGCCCCCCTCAGCTCGAGGGCTCTAAAGCGCAAAGATACCAGTCCTCGGGTCTGGGCAGGCCTAAAAGCTGCAAAGCAAAGGAGGGTGTGGAAAGCAAAGCAGCACCTTCCTTCCACAGGCAGGAGCCCCCCGCCCGCGGCTCAGCGCTCAGGGCCTCACCTCACCTCACCATTTCCACCTGTACAGGGAGTTAAATACCATCAGAACCAAACAAAAATCAACGCAGATTCTGGTTGGTTTTACCAAGCTTTCAGTTATGGGCTGGTCTGTTCCTTTGGGTGCTTCTACCATCCCCACCCAAGCACCTGAAAAGGCTTCAGAGCAGAGTGGAGATAGAGCTGCTCTGGGAAACTTATCAAAGCAGATCTCAAAACATCAAATGCCAATTAAGTAGCCAGAGCATTTAAGAGTCATCTTGAGGGCAAAGTGGGAAAAGCAAACCACTAACTCCAGCTGCAAGAGCTTTGTCTGTGTAAGTACCAACAGTCACCACCACTCAAATCTCATCCATCTTCTGAGCATTTTAAGTGCTGCAGGAGCAAATCGGAGCTTCAGAACTGCAGGGAAAGGAGACAAAGGACACCTGGTACTGCAAGACAGGCAGCCTGAAACAGGCAAAAATACCAGGAGAATCAGCTGAAACCTGCATGTCCCCAGGTCAGGTCCTGAACAGATGGAAAAAGCAGCCAAGCAGGTATCTGGAACAACAGGAGGAATTTCATAGTGATCTCTGTGAAAAGGTGACCAACACTGACAGCCGTAAAAAGCCAAGAGGGCTCAAAGTTAAATGGAACCTACGGGAATTGCAGCTTCTTGGTTTACAAACAGTTCTAGTGATACTTTAACTGAGGAACCTCTTCCAGGAGCACAGACACAGCCCATGTGTCCCAGCACGCCAATCCTCTGTCCCACAGTCAGCCCGGGGCAGAGAACAGCAAATGCAGCCCTATGGCCCCAGAGCTTGCAGGGTTTCAGCGTGAGGCTGAGCTCTACCACCAACCAGAATCCTTTTAAGCAGAAAAACTCTCCACACAGCTCACATCTGAGATGAAAACAATTCGGTCCCCACAAAGTCAGTCTGCAGGTATAAGCAATGCAGCTTCCACATTCTATTGGCTTGGAAGGAGACAGGTTTTCATTGCTAGCCAGCAGCAACCTCTTTGTTCAGCAGCTTCTCTAGAGGTCCCTTCCGACACCAACAGTTCTGTGAGTCACACTGAGTGCAGAGTCTGCATCACTTTGTGCTGGATGCAAAATGCAACTGCTGCACAACTGATTCAGCAGACTGGGTGCGGCAGCGGGGGAAGAAAAGAAAGAACAGGCCAAACAACCTACACAGGTATCCTCGGAGTCATCGGTGCCCATCAGACAGCACACACCATGAAGGCAAAGATCTGCATCCAAGGGTACAACAAAACCCGAGGAGAGCCAGAGCACTCGCTGTTCAGAAGCTCCTGTGAGGACCAACTCCAAGCCGCAGCTCTCAGGGCTGAGCACTGCTTAAGCTCCATTCCTTAAATACCACCAACAAAACCACAACAGAACACGCAGCACACAGCACAGAGCAACGAGCTCTCCCCAGGTAAAACCAAGGCTCAAGCTTGTGGGTCAAAGCCTCAGTGACAGTGAAGCAGGGACACGGTCCCCCTGCAGATTTACCATAGCCAAGAATCCTAATGTGGTTATCCAACGTTACCAACGCAATTATAGAGCCCTCACTTAGCGTCGTTGCTTCAATATCTAGGCCATGACAAGACAGATTTAGATTCACAAGCTCCACCTTCTTCTGGAGCTTTTTAAATAGGCAGGACGTCAGCGTTAACGTGAGCGTAGCGTCCCCAGCCCCGAGCGCCTGGATCGTGCAAAATCCAACCAGAAGCATCACCCAGCAGAACAGGCTTTACCTCCCCCAATCTTAGGAGAGTAAGACTGTTCGGCTAGGGACCACGGTGAGGTTTTTCAAATTCAATTAACTGTTTGAGTTCTTTTGTTCTTTCAACTTGCACTCGACTGCAAACAGCCACAAACCATTTCTGTAGTCACGGGGACCCTCACATGGGAAAAAGCCTGACTGCCTCTTCCTCGCTCCTCCGGAGTTTCTTTTGACGGGTCTCATTCAAAGCTGTTCAGCTTCATTTCTCTGCCTTTTTCAAGACCCTGTCTCCTGCTGGACCATCAGAAATCACTCCTCTTCCCTAGACTGAAGCAACTTTGGCTTCCCCCAGTTCCACGGAGAAAGTCAAAAAACGAAACTGTAAATCCTAGTGCAGCAAAGGAGGGGAGGAAAGGAACAAGGGGGTTGGCAGGAGGAGAGGAAACAAATCTTTGCCGTGCAACAGAAGCCTAAAATAATCAACAGGCAAGGTTCACGCTGGGCATTATCCCCTTCTCTGCAAAAGCAATAGCTAGTCACACCATCCGTCCTCCAGAACCACCACCGGTAGACAGCCCAGACAACTTAATGTGAGGCTATTAAAGTCCCACAGTGCTTGCAACAGCCATTTCCTCACGAACAGCAGCTCACCAAAGGCTGCAGAACTGTCCTGGCCTTCCCAGCAGGAAGCACGCTGGGACGCTCACGCCGGTGCGTTTGCTGGGCATGTGCCCTGCCTTGCTGTCCTGGACATCCGTGCGATTCCACCCTTACAGGCAACACTGGAAACCAGAGCTGAGGGCGCAGCAAGTTATTACTATGCAGTAACAGACGCTGCCTCCAAGCACATTACTTGGCAAAGCAGACTCAGTCCCCTTCTATTGTGACAATTTTAGTCCTTGAACTGCCACTGTGAGACTGGGGAAAAAACGTCACGAGTAACTCACAGCCTAAAAAAATCCTAACTCCGTTTGTTTAGTTATCAGGGAGCCCTATCAAAAGCTGTCATTCTTGCAAGCAGCTGCTAACAGCATCCCAGACCTTGTTCATCTCCAAGCTGGACCAGCAGCAGCACAAACAGGCCGCAGAGCGCAACTGCTGTGGAGTGAACAGGACTGCCTGGAAGTGCAAAGCCAGCAAGAAGCTGCAGCCACTGTGTGCAGCTGAGCAGCTTCACTGGAAAGGCAAAGAACTGGTGAAGCATGTCAGCAGGAGAGGAGAGAAACAGCCAAACCAACCTAGCTGAGCAGAGAGGGGGCTGTAGCTGGAGATGTACAGGAAGGAAAGCAAGACTGAGCTGGCTAGGGCTGGGACTGGATATAACTGGACTCACTTGTAAATGCCAGCCAGAGCAGCGCTTACTGGGGACCTCAAGTGCCATGGTAACAGCAAACTCCATTTGGGAAGCAGTTACGCAAGGATTCAAGGAGAGCTCATGGCAACAGCTGAGTTCAACATCTAGGAGTTTTGATTCCTGTGGCAGCACCCAGCCCACCCTACTCACCAGGGCAGCACCAACACCACAGGAGAACCCCAGTACACACTCTGGGGAAAGTTCAGCTTGCAGCTAACAGGATGCTCCAAGCGTTTCACAGCAGTTGATGGGGGATGGTTCCAAACCTGGTCCTTCCGCATAAACCCAGGAGCACAGGTGCCTGCCTTTTCAGGTCCCCACAGAACTAGAACTACCCCGGGGAGCCACACAAGTGCCACCTTGCTCTGTAACGTAGGGAGCATAGGTATAAGCTAACGGAACCCTGACACAGCACTGAACTCCAGCTCCTCAGCACATGCCAAGCATGGAGAGGGGTATCCACTATCCCACAGGGCAGAGCAGCTCCCCAAGAATTCAAACCACAGGGTATGCTCAGGAGCACGTGGCATCCATCAATCAGCCAGGGAAAAGTAAAAACTAACAAAATTCAAAACACAGTAAATAAATCAGCCCTATATGATGTGGAGCTTCGGGTTTTTCCATGGCTATGCAGGTGAGGAAGGAGAGAGGATTGAATCAGCACCTGCCTGCGTATTTGTCTGTCAGATGTCCTTAAACAGAGAAAGGTTGCAGGGTCCAGGACCTGCAGTCCCATGGCTGTTACTGAGAAGCCCTGTCATTATTAGGGATTTAATTCATCACCTCAAATGAACTTACATAATTGCCCGAGAATCCCTGCTTCCATACAGCATATCCCTGTCCCTATTTCTAGCCTGTCTGGTAGCAGAAGCAGCTTCAAAGGCACAACCCAAGTGCTTCTGAGGTTGTTCAGCTGAAAACAAAAGGTAGAAAACCACCATCTGTCCCCCTCCAGAAATAGCACTCTTTGGGTTCCGAAAAAAATTCCATACATGTGTAATCCTGTCACGTGTCGCACGGAACAACGGGTGAGCGGGGCGCAGTTTGCGTGTCTCCTGGGGTCTCTGAACAGCAACACATCATTGGAAGATATCAGGTTAACAATCACACCACGATGAGCTCCAAGTTCACAGCTGCTCACACCTCCCATGAACTGTTCTGAAGGTGTCTCCCAAGGCAGCAACACATGGGTGTGATCTGGTACCCAATGTGCAGGTTGAGCCTCAGCAGGTGGCAGCTGGGCACCTCCCAGGAGGGTGGATGGACTTTGATTTGTGTCTGCCTGGTGTGACAGCATCCTAGGCCTCTACAGAAGTTCCTCAATACTATGGTGACATGAATATCAATGACCTAGTCATTAAAACAGCAGACAAGGAGTTAGATTTGCATTTCATATAAGGCTTCATCACAGGCTTTCCTACACAGCCCTTACCTAATCCGTGTATCCTCATGGGCTACAGCCGCTCATTTGTATAATACCTTGATGAGGCTTTCTTCTGCCACTGGTTCCTCTGCTCCGCCGACAGGGTAAAGGAAACAACCATGCCCAGAGTCACAAGCTACACCCTACCTCCTCCCTCCAGCCAACACCTTGTGCTAATCTGTGCCCAGTCCCAGAGGGCTGGTCACTCACTGGCAGCTGCAGCGTCAAGGCAGAAAGGAAAGACAAGTGTGCCAGGGCACGAGTACTTGCGTGCGCGCACACACACACGTGCTGCCACACACTGTCTCCTACCTTGGAAGGGTGCTGGCCTTAGGAATCTCACTTTTGACACCATCTATCACCTGGAATTAGACACTTCTTGCCCAAGGTGACCAAGAGTGACCAGATCAGAGCCCAAGGGTCCGAAGCAGCCACGGACATCTCCATTTGAACACACGGCCAGGGAAGGCAGCGCTTGCCCATGGACCCAGTTCTCTCCTCCAAAGCAGCAGCTGAACACATAACAGAAGGTTCTCATTTCAGAAGCACTCCCCAGGCCAGAAGCAATTAACCCTCCAGAGGCTCATGACAGACAACCCAAGCATTGAGGACCGGGAGGTAGGTCATGCAGAGAAGGCACAAAAAGCCACAGTTCTGCACATCAGTGCTTCTCTCACACCAGACAATCTGTGGTCATTTACAACACAAAGCCGAGTTTTAGACTGCTCTCCCATGCAACACCTGCACAGCTTCCACTTAAGGCCCTGGACAGCAATGAAGTCAACAGAACAGGTACAACCTGTCAAACCAAGGGTTCCTCTTCCTTCCTCTGGTGCTTTGAACAGAGAACGCCTGCACAAACCCTGCCATGTCATGCTCCTCAAGGAACACGCTCTACTTCTTCAAGAGACAAGCTTCAAGCTTCTTTTACTGCTGTGTGGCAGAAGTGCATCATCCCTGTGAGCATCACTCAGCTTCCAGGGGCAAAGGCGATACAAGCCAAGCTACCACCTGACTAACCGCAGTGAGTTCGCACAGCCCCAGAAGGCCAAGCATCTCACTCACACCTCGAGAGCGGCATGCCAGGCTGCTTTTGGGCACATTTTGGGGTTACCTCCCTATCACAGCCCCACAAACAGCAAACAGAAGTAACACCAGCATGTCCACCACTACCACCACCACGGGGTGGGTGTACAGGCACACAAAGCCTTTGCCTCGGGCGCTCAGCTGATTATGGTTTTTTATTTTCAACCTATGAAATCACTTGTCACGGGGATATAATTTCTTTCTGCAAAATCACAAAGGAAACCGGATGCCAGGAGCATCTTGTTCCAAGAGTCTTTCACCCAATGCTGTGACACATGGCCCAGGATGTCAGCATGGGGTGTGCCACCGAGCCAGGAGCACACCCGTCCGAAACACACAGCTTGGAGAGAAAACACGGGCTGCAGTTAAAGCCCTCAGTCTGCATGGCCAGAGACCAAGCCCACCTCAGCTGCACTCGCCTCACACTGCTTCACCTTCCTACATCCGGGTTTTGTCTCCCAGCAGCCCTAAAAGAAACGGAAGGACATTTTCAGAGACTGTGCCTGGTCTCAGATACTCTGGCAACAGGGCAGTGACAGCTCCCTGCTTCAGAGGGGCTGCGCCAGCTCTCCTCTGCTCTCATTCCACTGCACCACAGTGTAGTAACTAACAACCCCCTTCCGTCACTTAGCGGCAATTCCTGGACATCCTACGAAAGCAGAAAAGGAACCGTCATGACGAAGAGCCACAAACGAGAGAGGCTTGCAACCTTCCTCACTGCCGTTCCCACTCTTGCCCTTGTGCTCGTGAATCACCATCAATACTGTTTCTACATCCAGAACAGAAGTACAGGGCCAGTCTGACGTAAGGTGTTTCCAGTACGGTCCCATCACAAGGACAGCCGGCACTTCCCCCACCCGCGGAAGACGCTGCCCTTTCCTGGGAAACTTATTTATTCAGTTACCTCCCGTTACCAAAAGATAAGTTCTCTGTAAATGGTGCTTGCTCACAGCATCTTTCTCCTCAGAGACTTCCTGTCTCCCTCCACGTGTGAAACACGAGTAAACACTCACTTAGTACAAGTGAGGGCGAGTTGGTTGTGACTTTCCAGAAGAGCAGCAGCAAGTCCTGGAGCTGACTTGCCCTGGTTCCAACAGCTACGGCCTCAGGCTCTCAGATCACTATTTTCACTGAAAAACATCATCTTCAAAGGCAGCAGCTTCAAGAGTGCAGCACCCGGCGAGTTCTGAGCCCTTGTTAGCCATGATTAATGTGGTGGGCAAGCCTGGAAGGCAGCAAGTGCTAAATTCAAAGTGGATTCCAGCTTGTCTTCAGCACATCCATAACTTACCATCTGCTCTCTGGCTGCTGACAGGCTCCTGCACAAAGGGAAGAGGGCCACGACAGGACACGTTTCCCTCTGATCAAAACTGTGGTTGCTCAGGTTGTGACCAGAGATTGGTGCCCTGCTCACACAACTCTTCTGTGGGACCCAAACTGGAAACTCAAACTGTGTTCTTCCCAGCCAGAACCCCAAAGCCCAACTCTCCTATAGCAAGTGACAACTCATGAGGCTGTCTGCAGGGCTGCTTGAACTAGAAACTGCCTTGCTTTAACAAAGGAGGCTCTTCCCTGGGAAGCCAAGAGCAGAAACCCCGCTCTCCCACGACTGCACTGGGCAACACCGTCATTAAGTACATGCTGAGCTAATAGAGCTGTTACGTAAGAAACTGCCCACCCCCAGTACGGTCCCAGCCCCATTCCCTGGCATGTTGCATAAAGCTTACAAGCGAGGCAAGATGACATGAGCCTCTGGCCTATACAACATCTTACACTGCTGAATCCACTAACACCTTCTTTTCCTTCCTGATTACACCTCGGGACTCTGCCCCTGTGAAATCTATGCTGCTAAAAGTGCTAGAGCACTGGGGACACCTCCACAGGTACCACTTGGGGTTCTTCTCTAATTTGCCTGGCTTGGGCACTCAAAAAACCCCCCAGTGCTGAAACGCAGAGGAGCCCATGTCCTGCCTGGAGGTGCAGAGCACAGCGCACAACACCCCACCTCACCCACTGCACCAGGAAAGCAATGACAAACAATCAAAAATCACATGTCCCATTCCGAGAGGAGAACCACTTTAATTCCTAATCCAAATGTCATGGGTCAGCCGAGCAGCAGCTGGCACTGGGCAGAAGCTAGAAGGCAGTAACCGACCAAATACTCTTCAAAGTGATAGTCAACCTGATGCCAGGGGTCAAGAGATGCAACTGTGCAGAAGCCACCTCAGATGGGGGTTTATTTAATGTGATGCTCTTTCAGTTAGTGACTTTGGGTTACAGCTCTGCCCACTGCAGAGAAGCGATGAGCCAGGCAGAGGCCTGCAGAAGCCTTCGGTCCCACCACACATTTGGGTGGCTCCCTGCACTGGGCACAGGTTGTGCGTTCACAGCCTTACCAAGCTCTTCATGCCCACACTGGCCTGCAGCTCTGCTGAAGGAAATCACGATTAAACCCTCCCACAACGTCAGTCCTTTCAAATGAGAATAAAAATGTACAGCAGCTGACAAACTGAAGCTAATTTTGCACCAGTATCTCCCATTCCATGCTTGGAAATTCACAGGCACGTATCTGCATTCCAGTGAAATATCTCACCCTTGCCAAACCCTAATCTCCTCACTTACACACTTCAAGGCAAAGAGCACCTTCAGAAAAGTACTAACTGAAAAGACAACTGTTCACGGGCCTGCAGAAATGCAGCCTTGACCATTTGCAGAAGCAGACCGAGGTAAAGCTCGCTCACTCCACCAACGCTTACAGACCTCAGCCCAGCACTCACAATATAGCAAGGGCACAGAGTAACACAAAATAAGGTCCCAAAAAACACCCTGGACACTGGAGCAACCCCCATCTGTTTGGTTTAGCTCCAAGAAGCACTCGGGGTTTGTGGTACTCTGCTGCCCGTGCACATCCCACAAACTCAAGCAAATTTCTGACTTCTAGCAACACCCTACAGGTTCTAGTCTGCATCACAGCAACACTGAATTCCTCTCTATCAGAGCTGGGTTTTTGTTGGGGTTTCTTTTCCTCCCACTACACACAGGTGGAAACAAAGAGCAGCATCCAATGCCACACCACTGTTTTGGTTTCTCTTCCTGACCCAAGCAGTAAGAGAGCAGCCTGCTGCACCTACACCCTCAAACACCTCCTGAGCATGGACCTTGGCTCCCTGAAACACCAGCCACGAGCCCTCAGTCCCGACTGGAGTGCTACCTTGACACTACAACTTTAACCCCGGCCTTGCAGATCTGCCAGACCAGCAGTGCTGACCTCCCACAGCAGCAAACCTGGAAGGGAATTTGTCGCAAAATTACTCAGGCTGTTCTATAGATTAGAACAGGACTACAAAGGCTCAACTCAAAATTGCCCACTGCAATGCACAGTCTGTACAGAAACACCCATTCACCAGTGTTGTTACACTGCAGACAACCCACCGCTCAGGTAGAAATCTTTCTGTGTTACTCCCATCTATTTCCTTCCAAAAGGGAAGAACGTTCCCCCTGCCCAGGACAGTGAGTATCCAGATACAACTCTTTCTGAAGAGGCAGGAGGTGAACCTAACAGCTGCAGGTATTTGGGGGGATCTAAGGCACCTTGTGGCTTCTTCAGCAGGGCTGCTCAGCAGAATTGAGGGTGACTGGTCACAGCTGTGATAGCCAAACTTTGGGATTTACCTCTTCATTCCCAAAGTTCTAGTTCAACCATTTCTTCAGCAGCTCAAGTCCACCCCATTCATCATCATTTCAGAGACTCTTCCTTTTAAGCCCCTTTTACATCTCATTTATTTTCTGGGCTTCCCAAGCTGCACCAAAACACAGGCCTCCCCTCAACACTCTAAAGCAATTGGAACAAGATACTCCTCCTCCTCCTGAGAGCTTCCCAGGGGACTTTTAGCAGAAATAACCAAGACTTCACAAGTTGCCTTTTCAACATTGCTGAGCCACCATATTCACTGCAGATGCAAAAAAAGTTTTCCAGCCGAGGATGCAGACATCAGCAGCACAGAAAGCAGGGAGCTCCCCAGGTCTCCATCTGAGTCAGTCAAAAACACTGGAGCACACACAGCTACACTAAAAGGCCTGAAGAGCACAAAGCTGCAGTGCTCCCAACCCACGCCAACTGCCCAAAGGACTTGCTTTTCTTATAAAGGAAACTGCCTTTGCATCCCTCTGTTCCCATCAAAGCCACAAGCCACCTTGCTCTTGTTCTCTTGGGGACCTGACACTACGCAGTGGGATGTCTGACTGCCCGCACCAGGAGCCAAACTGCAAGGATGTCACCAAAACGCTATTTGCCTGACAGCGAGGGCAGCAGCAGAGCACAGCTGCTGTTTTACACCCTGCTCAGCCCGTGCGTGCAGATGTGAGAGCTGTAGCCAAGCCTAGGCCATGGTCTGTCCCAGACGCGATCCAAAAGCCCAGAGTCACCAGGAAAAGCCCTCACAAGTAGTGGTTCCTCTAGGACAGCAAGGTACAGAGGGTCCAGTCCAGGCTGCCATCTTTGGTGGCTGAAGCCAAGGTCTGCTGTGCAGGAGAGAGCCCAGCGACACACAGGTTCATTTCCTGGTGCTGTTAGCACCAGGGCAGAACCTGCCAACAGATTAATCATCAGCTAAAAAAGCATCGTTTTCCTGTGTTACCAGGATGAGGCCAACTTGCTTTAAAAAAACCTGTGACAGCATCTCGGGTTTAGCTCATATAGTTTCTAAGCTTCCAGGGCCAGAAGGGTCTTGGAAATATCAGCCAAGACAACCATACACTGCAAATTTCAAGTCAGGAAAAAGAGATCACTATCATCACTAGCTGCAGGCCTGGTTTTGGCACTTCTCTCACCCCAGAAAGCAGCAGAACCTATCAGAAACTGGGCCTGCGAGTTGGTCAGGTATTTTCTTGTACACTGTGGCAACTCTACAAACCCGAACACACACGGCGTACACGGAGCCCCTTTTCTGTTTCCAGGTTCTTGCTATATAAGCCAACACGGGTCCTCCCACTCAGCTCTCACACAGCAGCTCCCCTCTCCTTCGCAATGACAGGATCAAAACAGAACACTGTTTTGACTGAAATGGCAAAAGATGCTGCACAGGGGACAGACCAGGGGCGGGTCTAAAGAGGCCAACGTCTCCCTGAATGTCAAGGCTAAGGTTACCATCCAGAGCCACTCAGGAGGTTCCTTAAAGCCTGAACAAATGAAACGCAAGATGATAGTTAAAGCAGCAGTGCCAGTTACAATTAAAAACACACCACCAGCAGCTTCCTGCGCTGCTACGACTGTACACAGAAAGCCTTCTGCAATGCCTACTGGGGTTTTTTCATTCTTTATATTTTTAATATTGGGAAAAAATTGTCTAAAAAAGCATTTGGGATTATTGCTTCCCCTGCAGAAACCCCACACAAACCAAAATCCCTTGTCCTAGCTCACCTATACCCATGTGATGGACAGATCTACAAACGAATCGACTCGAGGGTTTTAGTCCTCTCTGCTTAAGGCAGGAAACGAGGCACCAAGACGAAGAAAGTTTAAGGGTGAAGGCCACTGCTTTATTTACAGCACCTTGGGTTGCACCAAAACACTGATAGCTGCGGGGAACCTAAGAAATGGCCTCCATTTGTACAGGATCAAAAAAAAACCCAGCCCCAAACGGCAGAGCAAGGGCACCAAATCCACACCGGGGTGACACACGGCCAGAGCAGACATGTCAGCCCGCAGATGCCTCCGGCCTGGAAATCCCTCAAGGGCAATGGGCTAGTGGGGGAGTCGGGGAGGGAATAGGGGAACAGGCCCCCTCCTCCCCGCTCCGAGGGGCCCGAGCTCTTGCTCTCACCTTCGGCCAGCACCTCCTCCACCGTGACCTGGCACCGACCGATGTTGAAGACGCGGCCGATGTAGCCGCTGCCGGGGCCGCCGCCGCTGCCGCCTCCGCCGCTGGTGCCGGTGCCGGGCCCGGAGCCGCCCTGCTCTCGGCGGGAGTCGAAGAACTTCTTCATGGCTGAGGCCGCCGCGGGTCGGGAAGGTCCCGAAGCCCGTCCGCGTCAGGGGCCGAGCGCTGTCCCGAGTGATTGAGTGAGCGTATGTCAGTCTCACCGGGAAAGCACACGGCGCGGGGGGGGGGGGGGTGGTACCTCAGG
>JAOXOE010028949.1:0-15250 GCA_028565055.1 Phoeniculus purpureus
AGATACTAGGACAAAGGTTGGACTCGATGACCCTGGAGGTCCTTTCCAGCCATGATGATTCTGTGATTCTGTGAATATTGAGGGGCAAGATTACTTGTTTTGATTTTTAATAAAAATTCCATCATTTGTATTTTTAAATACAGTTCAATCAACTTCTTTTTATTCTGAGAAAGCCTATATTTAAAAATACAGATATAAACCAAACTTTGCAAATAGCTTTAGTTAAACTAAAACTGGAAATTGGACTACAAAACTGCAAGCACTTGAAAAATCTACCTGATGAGGAAAGGCTGAAGGAGCTGGGTCTAAGGAGCTGGGTCTCTTTAGCTTGGAAAATAGGAGACTGAGGGGTGGCCTAATTAATGTCATTAAAGCCTCTGAGCAGGGGGTGGCTGGGCTGTCTTCCCTGCTCAGGATGGTGCCTGCAATAAGTCAGCAGGATCAAGCCATTTGGTGCTGATAAGATGCTCAAGCCATTTAGGATAGGAGAGGTGCTGCTGTCCTGTGTGATGGCAGCTGCTTCACCACCTCCTGCTGCTGCTGTGCGCTGCTGCATCCCAGTGTGATCTGGGCCAGTGTGGGATTTGCCCTTTTGGCTAGTACTGGCCAAGGTGGAGGGTGCTGGTTGCACTGGATCAAGGCAGAGGGTGCTGGGTCCTCCTGGGTTCCGCTCACTTCGTCTCTTTTCTCCCCTTTCAGGTCATTTCTGACTTCAACGTGACACTGAGCAGGCTTGGGTGCAACAGCTGGCACTGCCCCACGTCACACAGTGAGTTGCAGCCCTTTTCGTCACTGGTTCCCACATTTGTGCTCCAGGTCTCCATGGCTCCTGTTCTCTCTCTCCATCCTCAACAAGCAAACAGCCTCTCTGACCACCAAGGAGCTGCAGATCATCCAAAGTGAGTGTGCGGGTGCTGGGTAGCTGGGGTGGCAGCAGGACCATGTTCCCCTTATCACATACAGCTCGTCGCCATACACGGTGACCCCCACTACTCCTCGTCTGGAGATCATGAGGGCTATGAAGGTCCACTGGTTTGCACTGGTGCTGTACAATTCTGTTGTGATCAAGTGCTTGTTGCCATTGAAGCCGCTTCAGATACAGACCTTTCATGGAGAAACAACCAGTCTGAGCTGACCACTTCTGTTCCTGGTGGGACAACACACTGAGGAACAAATGAATGGGGTGGGGCTGGGTTTGGGAGCGGGGTTTGTATGGTTTTAATGCATCTGAAGTAGCTCAAGTGCAGTGAGTTAGCCAGAAGATTTAACTCATTATTTCCTGAGCTGCATGAAGCAATGGATGGTGGTTTTTTCACTTGTGGCCAGGAAAAGCTCTGGGGAACTGGTGGTGAGTGGCTCTAGAGTCTCAGCTCTGCTGTCTGCATTTCCAATGCACCAGTCAGTGGCTGCCCCCTGGTGCGTTTTGTATCTGCAGCTCCAGAATGGAACAAGGAACCTTGATGTGGACTGTCTTTCTCTTTGTTTTCCGTTAAAGGGATGGTTGTTCCCTTCCTGCTCCCACAGCATCTTGTTTCACAGAATCATAGAACATTAGGGATCAGAAGGGACCTCAAAAGATCATCTCCCCCTGCCAGAGCAGAATCACCTAGATCAAGATGTACAGGAACATGTTTTAAACACCTCCAGAGAAGGAAACTCGCACAACCTCCCTGGGCAGCCTGTTCCAGTGCTCTATCACCCTCACCAGGATATTTTTGTGGAACCTCCTATGTTCCAGCTTACACCTACTGCCCCTTGTCCTATTGGATGACACTGAGAAGAGCCTGGCTCCACCCTCCTGACACCCACCCTTTCCATATTTATCAACATCAATGAGGTCACCCCTCAGTCTCCTTTTCTACAAGCTATAGAGACCCACCTCCCTCAGCCTTTCCTCATCAGGGAGATGCACCACTCCCTTCGTCATCTTTGTGGCTTTGCACTGGACTCTCTCAGTGTGTCCTACTGGAACTGAGGGGCCCAGAACTGGACACAATATTCCAGGTGTGGTCTCACCAGGGCAGAGTAGAGGGGGAGGAGAACCTCTCTAGATATATTAACCACAGCCCTTCTAATCCACTCCAGAATGCCATTGGCCTTTTGGCCACAAGGGCACATTGCTGGCTTGTGGTCATCCTGCTGGCCCCTGGGACCCCCAGGTCTCTTTCTCCTGCACTGGTCTCCAACAGGTCACTCCCCAACCTACCCTGGTACCTGGGCTGTTCTTGCCCAGATACCAGACTCTGCACTGCCCTTGTTACATCATGTGATAATCTGCTTGGTTCCCTGTCCTGCTCACCGTACTCCACCCTTCTCTACTTGATAACATCAGGGTCCGTTTACCTTTCCATGCAGCGTGGTCACACTGGCATCACTGCTCTGCTCACACATGGAGGCGATCAGTGTCCATTGTTGGTCTCTGACTGGTACCATTCTGCTGTCTTGAAGTGCACGTGGCCATCAAACCCTACCATGGCACAGATGGAGTCGTTTAGGATGGCATAGCAGCGCTGACATAGCTTCTGCCAGGTTTTCTGCAGCAAGTCAAACTGCTTGATGCTGCTTAAATAATTGGTGTTGTCAAGTTGCCTAACGATGTAGATGAAGCCTTTCAGTTAGGCGGTGCCGTGGTAGGCAATGGGATCTTCCTCCTTGTATGTGATGTTCACCCACCAGTCTATGTGGGTGTCATAGGTCTCCATGGTGTTGGTGGGGCTTTCCTTGATCCAGCCTTCAATGGCAAACAGGACAGCAAAGGGCAGGTGAGGCCAAGTGATCAGGTTGGAGAAATCGGAGGAAGCCGGACAATGCATCCCCAGGTGGTACATCTGGGTCAGGGTGTTGATGAGGAGGACTTTGCACTCGTCCTGCATGTAATTGAGTATTTCCACGTTGTTTAGGAAGACTTCTGGTGGTATCAGTGCCAGTCGGATCTGCAAGATGCAAAAAGGAGGTGAGAATAGAAATGCAGAAGTTTCACACTTTGGTTTCCTTCAGGGATGGCTGCAGCCTGGCGGCTTTGCTTTGCACTGTGTTAAGTTTATCAGAGAAACAGATGAGGAAACATGTTGGTTGTTGGAGGATGAGTGGCTGGAGAGCAGCCTGGCAGAGAGGGAACTGGCACTACTGGTTGACAACCAGCTGAACAGGAGCCAGTAGGGTGCCCAGGTGGCCTAGAAGGCCAGTGGCATCCTGGCTTATATCAGGAATGGTATGGCCAGCAAGGCTAGGGACGTAATTCGCCCCCTCTCCTGGGCATTGGTGAAGCCTCACCTCGAGTACAGTGCACCTCGAGTGTAGGTAAAAATGTTTGGATCTTGTAACAGAAGTCTGCCGTGGCTGGGACATGGTGCTAGGGATGACTGACACCATCCCATGGGCCTTCCTGGTTGTGAGGACCAGTGAAGTAAGCTCTAACCATCAGGGAATGTGCACTGTAATGTCTGCCTCAACCCCAGTGCAGGGTCCTGGACCTTCACCTAACACTCTGAAAGCTCATTCCTCTGCAAGTCACATCAGGAGGCTCTAATTTCCTCAAGGAAGGGGTTCTGGCTCAGTTGTCCTGTGTCCAGCTCTTCAAAACCACTGTGCCTGTGTCAAGACAGCACCCACCTTGCCCAGCAAGGCTGCGACATGCTGCCTCTTGCTCTGCGGGTCATGAGCTACCAACTTCAGAGCAGCCTGCAGCATAGCATCTTCCTGCCTCACATAGAGCTAATTCTTCTCAATGATGTCTCCTAGGTCTTCAATGCAGAGCTCCATGAAATCCAGAGGCACCTCGATTATGTCCTCAAAGTGCATGAGTTCATACTCATGGGCTGCCTTCCATAAGCTGGGGCAGTGGTAGGTGTCTGTGAGCTTACAGGAGCTAACAGAGTTTGCAAGGCTTAGCTGGGATTGGAAAAACTCACAGCACAGAGAGGTGGCCCCTATCACATTGAGATAGTCAGGTGCCATCTGCACACTCTGAGCATTGTCAGACGTGATCTAGACCCTCTTGGTATAGGCAAACTTGAGAATGAGCCCCATCATTTCAGCAGAGGCACCAAGGATTTTGTAGACTCCTCTCATTGCTATTCCATCTGCTGAACAAAACTCTGAAGCAAAGATAGTGAAGCTGGGGCTAAAAAACAGCCTTGCTTGGCTAAACCCAGACCCCTACTGCTTCTGTGGGTGATCAACTTGCTAGTTGTTTTGAAAAGGAGTCATAGCCTGGAGCTCCCAGCCCTGCACTGCATTGTGTGCTTCAGACACCAGCTCTGCAAGTTTCTGTTGGCTACCAGGCTGGTGAGCAAGGAGGTACCGAGACACCAGAGCACTACTGGGTGAGAACATTAGTGCCAGGAGAAGCTTGGAGATACCGTCAGGTGGCCCAGATGAGGAGACACTGTTTCCATTCCCTCTTGTTTCAAGCACTGACCTGAAATAGTGGCTGCAGTTTCACAGGATGACCCTGTGGGCGATGAACTCCACCCCATCTGCACTGATGGTCACATTGCAAAGCTCTTGGAGGCAAAGCTTGCTGAAGACTTTGTAGGACAGGGGGAGGATGTCCCACTCCATGTGCGTGGGTGGATGTTTCCTGGGCGCTGAACTCCTGTCCGTACTGAAGCCCAAGACACCACTGGGTGCTTCTCCTTGTGGCTCTCACAGGACTCTGGCGTTGCTGCTCAGTGACTCTGATGTTATACGACAGATGAGGGGGAGACCTGAGATGGGTGGCCTCCCTCAGAGGGTAGGGTTCTACTCCTCCTCACGCACCATATGCTGTGTTTATGTCCTTTCCAGGCATATAACAGGTGTCATCAGAGGTAGACAGGGTGTGCAGGAGGCTGACTTCCTGAGCTGGATAACCACGCAACCCTTCTGCTAGAAGTGTTGCAGAGTAATGAAAGAAAAAGCCTGATGAATATATCAGTGTAACACTCTGTCTTGAGAAGAGGAGCGTGTGAGAGCGAGACGTAATTAAACACAGCATTGATAAGAAAAGAATTGTCATAAATTAAACATCAAACGCGACAAAGGAAATGTGACGAGGGAGGTATTTTAAATACAGAGGAAGCCCATAATCTGTAAAGTCTGATACTTCAGGCAATTAAAGGAGGAATTTTGACAGGTGTTTATCCTAATGTTACTAAGTGCTCAAATTAAGTCTTTGCTTGCAAAGCGGAAGCCTATCATCAACAGTTGATGTTTGAGTACAATTTGCTACGGGGGAAAATGATTGTAACAGTACAAATGAAAGTAACTCAAACCAGCTTATTGAATTCAATGTAGAAGTGGCTTTACCTTCCATGAATTCCAATCACAAATACCTGCTTCTAAAGATAATACATTTGAATCTGGAGCCTGTGAAGTGGACAGGCAGCAAAGGACAAGTATTTCTGGTTCTGGCGTACATCAGAACGTAAGGGAAATCTTTTTCAATGTGAGGGTGACAGAGCACTAAAACAGACTGCCCGGAGAGGTTGTAGAGTGTCTGTCTCTGGAGACATTTAAAATCTGCGCTTGTTCCTGTGTGATCTGCTCTAGGAGAACCTGCTCTGGCATGGGGCTTGGTCTAGATGTTATCCAGAGGTCTTTTCAAACCCTTACCATCCTATAATTCTACTACTTCAAATTAAATGAGTGTTTCCCTGGGTTGAGTCTGTTTGCCCATGACCATAACTGTTGAGTAATCTCTCCTTGTCCTTATCTTGACCCACCAGCTTTTAGTAATATTTTCTGTCCCCTGTCCATCTAAGGTTCTGTCAAGCCACTGCTAGTTATCTACCCTCTCCACAGCTGTCCAGAGCCCAGCCATCTCAAAATGGCATCTGTATATTGTATATGACTTCTGTTAATGACAAAACTGGTACAAGCAACAGCCACAGGGAGTTACCAGATCTCCCCAGGGATTGCTAAATGCTCGGTTGAATATGATTTGTGATGATAAAAGAGAGCTAAGCTGCAATCTGCCTATATTGGTTTAATATGGTCCAAAAGCCACCAAAATCTCTTCCAACCTTGGCAATTCTGTGATTCTATGATTCTGTGAAAATAAGCCATATTCAACAAGAACCCTGCGAGTAACAAGTCCATGCATGATGTCTTCTTGTGCTTTGCTTCTCTCATTCATCTCCCTCAAATGCGTTAGGGATATAAACATTTTCTTTTAGAAATCTCATTATACTTTTCAGATAACACCAGTAAAATCTTTGGGACAGCTTGGCTTGCTTTGCCAGCTCTGTTGACATTATACGTTTTACTTTCTGTTGTAATGATATAACATAGTCTAAACTTCATCTTCCAGTTCCTGCTGAGATAACTCAGAGGCCAGGTCCTTCCTACTCTGTTCTGTCATCTAGTGATAGGACGAGGGGCAATGGGGGTAAGCTGGAACATAGGAGGGTCCACATAAATATCAGAAGGAACTTCTTCCCAGTGAGGGTGACAGAGCACTGGAACAGGCTGCCCAGGGGAGCATCTCTGGAGATGTTTAAAACCCACCTGGATATGTTCCTGTGCAACTTGATCTAGCTGATCCTGCTCTGGCAAAGAGATTGGACTAGATGATCTTTCTAGGTCCCTTCCTGATGTTCTGTGATTCTGTAACCTGGCAATGAATTTCAAGAGCCTATATTTCTGCTCCCATTCATGCAAGATGCAGGATATAGACCTGTGAATTTGTCTTCCAAATCTTTCCAACCTGTATCAGTGCTGACTTAGAGTTTTTTCGTTATTGCTCTTTCAGATGATGAAGGGTATTATCATTCAATGCTGACAACAGTACTTTGTCAAATAACTGTCCTGAGCCATCAGAGAAAATTATACGTGAGAAAGATTGTAGTGTGTCATAGGCACTGCTGTGAGAAGTCACGAGGAGCGTCGTTTATTACGATGCTCAGAAGATCAACAACTTCTGAATCCTCAGCTCAGAAGATCTTTTTTTTCTTATTTTCATAGCATTCTTTTGGTTAGGGAACAAGAGCAAGCACAATTTGTGCAGCAACGTGCTCCAGCTGAATTTCTTCTAAAATTATTCCAACCCCAAAATTAGTTTTGCTTGACAATCCCAGGGAAACTTATGCAAAAATAAATTCTGGTACTTTTTTCCTTTTAATTGCCTTGTTAAGAGGCCCTTTCAAGAATGTGAATTCTGTGGTTTTCAGATCATTATATTTGTAATCTTGGGGTTTTTTGAAAATAACTCTTCTGAGGATTCTTTTTGAATAACGACTGTTGTGCATTTTAAAGTCAAATTGATCCAATCTGAAAATAACAGAATATTTTCAGCCTTGTAAAACTGATAGTTTCCCTTCAAGCTGTATCATAAAGGACTACAAAGCTAGTTGTATCTTAAAGGACTGGAAGATGATGATTTTAATTCACCATGCCTGAAGCAACTTTTTCAAATTGAATATCTCATTTAAGTAAATCTCATATTAGTTTGAAAAACAGCTGACACTGTTTATTGTGGAGAAACACAAGGCCTTTAAAAACAAGGATCATAGCAGTGGCATTAAAGTTTATGTGGAAACAGAACCCAGCCTGATTTGTCATTACTGAAGGCGGCCATGTGAACAAATCATCACCACCACTTGGCACAGGAGGTCAAAGTAGCAGTTGCTAAGAATAAGGAAAGTGTCCTCAGGAAACTCAGCCTATGTTGTTAAGTCATTCTTTAAATGTACATACATTCAAGGTGCACGCTCTGTCGATGCCTTTCCCAGGTCTGAGATAGCTTTCAGAGTCACACCAGTGACATTTAAGTCAATGCCCACTCCAGTTTGCTCCTAGAAGGAGCAGGCTGCTTGCTAAAGCGGCAGCAGAGCCCTTGCCTGAGCTCAGACAGAGACAGATTCACCTCCGTGTGGATCAGCCTGCAGAAAATCGCTGAAACCTGGAGCTGATCCCTTCTGCAAAAATGATGAGGTTATTTACCTAGCAATAGCCAGAAGTTCTTGTTCCTCACCACCTTTCTTCTGGGATTTCTTCAACTGAGGATGAATGAGAAAGGCTGAAGATCAGAAAGACAGAGTCTGAGGTGCCCAGCATGTGGCATCCCAGGCTGCCAAAGCCGGCTCAGCCAGCTGCCTGGCACCTCAAAGAAACAGGGGAAAAAAGGTGGGCTCACAACTTAATAATTGTGTCAGAATTTTCAGGCCAAGTCCAGTAAAGATGAGATGGTTTTAACTGAGCAGGACCTGACAAAGGGAATCCTCCTCCATTGCTAAAATTAACAAGGCAGAGCATTACTCAAAATTAATTCTCTCTCTGTTGAAGCATTGATTTGTGCGAGAGGTGCAGAAAGAATAAGCTGCCTGCAGGATAAAGGGATAACTTCAAGTCAAAAGATAGATTGTGAACCAAAAGCAGAAATCAAACAGCACCTTGCATTCTGTTAGCATGTGCATCTTGTGTATCTCGAATCCTTTGCTTTATGAATTTGAAGTCCAGAAGCCATGTTTCGAATGAAACCACAGGCAAGACATAGTCTGAAAGCAGAAGTATACTGGCAGCTCGGGAGAGGCATCACAAGATCATACTGCCTGTAGTCTTTTATGTACCTATTAGGCTATTTTGTTGACTAGCAGCTGATAAGCAGAAAGTGGCCTCAGGAAACCGGTACTTTTCATATTACGTCCCTTTTGTATAAATTAAAGGAAAGATTCCCCTACTATGCGTGTAAAAGTTTCAATGAACTGGTGCTGAGCAAAACAAAAGTCTGAATGATTTACATTCTATTCAGTGGCTCTCAATGAATAAGACTAGTTTCTCAAGATTCAGGCTCAAAAGGGACATAGAAATTAACGTTGTTAGCTGTTGTCTCTAATCAATATCTTCATTCATTGCGTTGGGCACACAAAATAGCCGTGTTCAAGTACACAGTGATATCTGTATTTTGCTAATAACTCCATCATCTCCAAGGCAAAATAGGGTATCGTTAGTTTATCACTAGTATCACTGGTCCCTTAGGTAAGAAACCCTTAGGAGGACAAATCCCTCCTTAGGTAAGAAACCAGCATGTTATCTGCCTTCAATGAACCAAGAGCACAAAGACATAAATTGCATATTGTAGCAGTATTGCATTGAAAATACAAGTTGACTCTATAACCAAGATTGTTTTCACTCAATAGGCTGGTGAATCACAGACTGCATCAGTTCTGCACAAGGTAAGCTCCTGCTAGCTGCTGCACTAACGTTGGTGCGTCAGGGTGCTACCTACTGAGGGAGGAGGGTGCAAAGGAACTTGTGATCTTGCGTTCTGCAGGATGGCATAAATCATTCACAGGAGTGAGAAAGAACAATTAGGTACTTCACATTACAAAGCTTGTGAATGAGTATGTGGAAAGTGGAGGGGTTGATGCTCCTGATGAGAGCTCACTGATTGAACCCACTCAAATTCAGCAGTTATATTTTTGGGTGGTTATTGCAGCCTAGCAATACTTTCTGTGAGTTTGATAAGCTATAAAGTGTGCCACTGCTTTAAAGAATCACAGAATGAGCCATGTAGACTACACTGATGAAAAATTAAGAGTTGGGAGCGGCAACTCAGTTTAGGCAAAATTAAATGAACCTCCCCTTCAAGGGATGATGTCAAAATAGCTCGTGCTGGAGTATAGAATCTCTGGAGCAGAGAACACAGCTTTGCAGTAGGGGAAAAGGAAGAGAGGTTAGTGGAATCTGAGATCAAACATTGGGGCTGGCTGAGTTTGGAGAAGCTGTGAGACTCTTAAGAGTCACGCAAGTTGCCAGTGTGTAACTGATGGGGAAAATGGAAATGCAGATGATGAGAAAAAGGTCCCATACCTTAGCGTTGAATTATTTAATTCAGCTGCTACTGTCACCGTGTTCAGTATTGTTCTCCCTGGATTAGCTTCTTCCAGCCAGCCTCAGCCTGAAGGCATCAATCCAGATATCTCTCTGCACACGTTACACTGACTGCATAACTAATCCAGTGGTGCTTTCTCTCCATAGATCCATCTTCTTGCACCTGTGGGGTCCCTTTAGCTGAGAATTCTCCTTTGTTTTAAGGATAAGGTAACTTTGGCTGACAGTCAGATCCCCACACAGCTGGTTTCTCACTACCCTCCTCAACGGGACAGGGTGAGAAAGTAATGTGTGAAAGCACACAGATCAGCATAAAGACAGGGACATCACTTAGCAGGTACCATCATAGGCAAAACAGACTCAGCTTGAGGTAAATCAGTTTAAATTTAATTTATTCTTAATAACAGAGTAGGATGGTCAGAAACAGAGAAAAAAATGCCTTCACCCCACCACTACCTTATTACCAGGCTCATCTTCATGCCTTCATTTCTGGCTTTTCTACCTTCTCCTTGCCCTGGGGGAGACACGTAGGTGGGGAATGGGAGTTGTCTGTCCATAACAGCTACTGTCGTTCACTCAGTGTGGTGAACTTTATAGACAGACACTGGCTGTAAATTGAAGGAAAACAAAGCAAACAGCTGGTATTACTTACTGGGTAACTCTGATGGTTATTTATAGTCTTACAATTTTTTTCAGAGAGATTGAAAAATGGAAACTCTAAAACAAAGATTTCTGGCAAATTGATGAAATTATGCTGTTCTAGATCTTTTCTATATTTTCATGGAAGTTCTTCAAAGTATTGCTTTTGTCCTTGCAGGTAAAATGAAAATGTATCTGTTTTCTTGTATTTTGATGTAGTTTATCTTTTAGAGCTGTTATATTTGTTTAATATACTTTACATTTCTGGTTTTCATGCATTCATAGCAAGTCAGATGTTCTCTTAACTGCTGGAAACATCGTTTTGGTACTCCAGAACGTGTTATAATTGCCAGAAAACAGGACATGAACTCTATCATTAACCAGCAGAGTAGACAGCTGTTGAATTTATAATCTTGAATCCAGGAGAGTTGGTTCAAGAAATTGTTTTGCTTTCCAAGAAAAAAAATGATCTTTTGTAGTTTGAATGCGATTGTTTTGTATTTCACAGTGATTGATGAAATCGATATACAGTTGTTTATCTATTGATAGATTACACTTGGAGAAGAGCCTCAAAAAGTAGGTTTTTTTTTTCCTGTAACTGAAATCTGATAAAAACCTAAAGCTTCCAAACAGTAGAAATCTACTTAGGGCATTTCCAGATCGATAAACTTTTCTTTGACTGATTCCTGCTTATTCCAAAAGATTCATAAAACGTAATTTAATTACTTGTCTCATAATAATGAAACTATAATTAAACTACTTTTTTATGAGTTTATTTCACAAGAAACTCAATATCTTATTTCCAATAGCAAACAAAGATTTGCTTGGATATTGTATTTACCACCACAATAGCCACAGCTAATTTAGTTACAGCTAATAGAGTTCATTAATCCTGTATAAGACTTTCACCGCACTAAACAGTGTTTACTTCAAAACGTTTAGTTCAAAACTAGTGAAGTTGAGCCTAGTTTAGACAAACTGTCACTTACGGTTCAAGCAGCCTAACACTTTGGGTATTTCCACCCACATTAGAAATTGCTTGTGTCTTGGTATCATTGCCATGAGCTATGCATAGCTGTCATCACTAGGTCAGGTCTGAGATAAGATTAACCAGTCGAAATGCAGCCATCACAAACTCTGCTGGTGTTTGCTTAAGCAGAAACAGAGTGGAGCACGCTGCCATGCCTTCTACACTTTCTCTATTTCCATGATCCTATGAAAGATGTATAAGTCCTGTGGACTTACCATGTGTTCCAAACTCAGTGATTCCACACATGCACTTACTTCTAGGGTGTTAACCACAAACTGAGGCAAACTTGTAGCACATACTGAGACCAGGTGAGAATATCTGTCCCTATACCATTGTGTTAAGAAAATTTTGCAGGAGATCTAAAGTCCATGTAGGGACAAGTGAAAGTATAACAGAAAATTAATATCAGATGAAGAAAAACTGACTGTTGGGGCAAATCTTCTTATCTCTAGGTTTCCATCCCTATATTACATTATATTCATGTACTTCAGAGCTGGGCCTGGCTTAGTGACCCTGTAAACGTCCATAAAAGTTGTCTCATGAGGATTCTCTCCTCAAGGCCGGGTAAGGAGTACCAGCATTTTTCTTCTTGAAAGACTTTGAGATCTTCTCAAAACTGCTGTGGAGACAAACATGAAATTTCTCTCAGGTGAGATGAGACACTAGTCCAGATGTGCTAAGTCTGGTTCATCTGGCCATAAGAATCACTTCTGAAAGTTCAAGCTTCGTGTGAAATAGTTAACATTCCCGACCCTTATGGCTGTATTGTTTGAATTAAATATTGAATGATCCAGCTTTTTTCACCATAGCCTGTCAAAAACCTTGACAAATACTTCCTTCATTCATCTCAACGGGAAGCAAATTCATAACCCTCATTAAAATGTGAACATCATCTTTGATTGCTGGCTATTCAATTATTGGTTAAAAAGCATAAAAAGAGGAAGGATTACATTATGAACCTGTGATTTTATCATAAGTGCCTTTTGGTATCATATGTGACTTGGCTTTGGTTATGAATGGTTTGAGAAAGCAAAATCGCTTATTTTTCAGACTTCCTGAAGCATGAACTTTGCTTTTAGGGCTGCATGCTTTCCACTCTTACTTGGCTAAATACGCGTGCAAAGAAAGACAACAGATTTTTTGAAAGTAGCAGTTTCAAGAATGCTTTAGTTTGCAGGCAATTTTAAAACACTGCCTGTCTATAAATAGACTCATAGAATCATTAGGGATCAGACTTGGAAAGATCATCTAGTTCAATCCCCCTGTCACAGCAGGACCACCTAGACCAAGTCACACAGGAACACATCCAAGAGGGTTTTACATGTCTCCAGAGAAGGAGACTCCACAACTCCCCTGGGCAGCCTGTTCCAGTGCTCTGTCACCCTCACTGTGAGGAAGTCCCTTCTCATGTTCCAGCTTACACCCATTGCCCCTCGTCCTATCACTAGATGACATTGAGAAGAGCCTGGCTACATCCTCCTGAAACCCACCTCTCACGTATTTGTAGACATTAATGAGGTCACCACTCAGTCTTCTCCAAGCTCAAGAGCCCCAGCTCCCTCAGCCTCTCCTCATAACGGAGGTGTGCCACTTCCTTCACCATCCTCGTTGCACTATGCTGGACTCCCTCCAGCACCTCCACATCCCTCTTGAGGGGCCCAGAAGTGGACCATACTCCCTGTCCGTACAAATTCAGTGTTTAGAATACGAGCAGTTCATGTTTCCCATATAGTTATTGCACTATTCTTAAAAGTTTGTTATGCTAAAGATATAGAAATACAAATCCGGTGTACATAAAGCACTTGTGAAAGATTTATCTGTGCTATAGTATTTTAATAATGACTTTATCTGTACGGGACACCTAAGAACATTTACTTTGGCTGTTGTGTTTTCACTATTTGTCCTCTATTTCTGTTGCAGTATATGATTGCAAAAATATCTATTCCAATACCTACACTGATGTAAGATCAAGTGTATCTACTGAACTCCAACACATCTGTCATATGCTCATATTATCCAACTAGTTTAAGCAAATTGAAACTGGATTCCATTTAAAAAAAAAACAAACAACCATGTAAGAAAGGGTCTGTGGCAGTCTTGTGGACAGCTTGCATCACTGTAACTGGTGGAAGTGACGTACACCTACCTACCTACCCATTGTATCCGGGTTTTACTCCAATACATCTACTCATCACCTTACTAGAAGGTAATTTGCATGTTGTCAGATCTCACAGCGTCTTACATCTCCATCATTTCTGTATACTGAGATGGTGGATAGACAAGGGAGCACATACTGGTGGTACAGAGGGAATATAACTTTAAAACAAAAACTGTGTGTGGGCAGCTGAAGCAGCAATGAGTCAACACACCCTCAGCCAGCTCTGCCTTTGTTATATACTGTCACTACACACGGCACTGTTTGCTCTTAGGTCTGTCACTGTCAATAAACCAGCTTGTCTGGAAATCTTACCTTCAGTGACTACCCAGCATAATGAGAGAACCTCATGAGACCAAAGCAAAGCATAGGCACGACAGCAATACACAATCTCCTGGGGCCAAGAGAGGACACAAACCTGTTCAGGATGTCTCCAGTGGTGACCAGGATGCCTGTCAGAATATTACTGAGGAGAATGGGCACAAAATAGGAAACAGCAGTAACGTAGTATTTTTGGAAGGCTGCTCGATCCAATTTTACTATAAGAACTTCAAGCATTTAAATAAGAAAAAAATAAGTCTTGGTTACACCTCAGACTCCAGTGCTTACATTTAATTAGCCTCTGTAAGGCAGAAACAAGTTGAGAAGAGAAATTTATATTAGGCAGACCATCCTTTTGTCTGTTCAAAATTCAGCTTCTGTGTCTCATCTTCTGTCTGTAATAGCTCAGAAAAAAGCCTTGGAAGAGCTAAATCACAATAAATTTTCTAAATAGCAAAGCACTGTGATGCAAGCCAAATTATGGCTAATACAACTTCTGGCAGTGTTTAATCACTTCAAAAGTGTTTTCGACTCAACTGTTTTGAATAATCTTGATGAAATGGCCTGGAAATATAAAGACTAGTGCTATGAGATCGTTTGCAGGAAATTGCTTGATGAAAAATATTGCTTCTATTAATCTTAAATAGCTTATAGGCTATCAACATCTAGGGAAAAATCTTTACAATCTTCAGCATAAACTGAAGTTATGGATAGTGCCTGGATGGCAAGAAAGCAGATGAACTGTGAAAACAATTCAATCAAACTGGCATAACTTCTAATGGCATGTTTCTAATGACATGGTGTCTGGGGCTGAAAAGAGTGTCTTCTTCTGTCTCATCCCAACAGCTTTATGTCTAGTTGTGCACTCTTTAACAATTCCAAAAGGACAACCTTTGAAAGGCTTCCTCATACCCCCTTGTGAAGACAAGGTGGGGGATGGCAAGGTGTTCCCTTTTTGTCTGTGCTGAGGATGAGGAGACAAGCAGCCTCTGTCTGCTTATCTTCAATGTTACTGATTCAGTCATCTGCAACTAATCTGTTGCTTCGACTCACTAATGAAAAGCAGAGGCGTTCAACACTGAATTGCACAAGAAGACAGACACCTCTGGAAGATGATGAAGGAAGTAGAACACCTCCCTTATGAGGAAAGGCTGAGGGAACTGGGTCTCTTGAGCTTGGAGGAGACTGAGGGGGTGACCTCATTAATGTTCTTAGATATGTGAGGGGTAGGTGTCAGGAGGATGGAGCCAGGCTCTTCTCAATGTCATCTGGTGATAGGACAAGGGGCAATG
>JAOXOE010028950.1:0-15247 GCA_028565055.1 Phoeniculus purpureus
GGGTGTCAGGAGGATGGAGCCAGGCTCTGCTCAGGGGCACCCAATGATAGGACAAGGGGCAATGGGTGTGAGCTGGAGCAGAGGAGGTTCCACATCATTATCAGAAGGACCTTCTTCCCAGTGAGGGTGCCAGAGCCCTGGAAGGGGCTGCCCAAGGGGGTTGTGGAGTCTCCCTCTCTTGGACTGTTCCTGTGTCACTGGATCTAGGAGATCCTGCTGTGGCAGGGGGATTGGAGTGGATGATCTTTTGAGGTCCTTTCCAACCCTTAATGTTCTGCGATTCCTTATATCACAGAATGTTAGAGGTTGGAAGGGACCTCTAAAGGTCATTAAGTCCAACCCTCAATATCAAATCAGGTTCTGGGACATGAAGTGCATCTGGTTTTCTAATATTCTGTGACTGGATCTAGGTGATCCTGCTCTGTCAGGGGGATTGGACTAGATGATCATTCAAGGTCCCTTCCAATCCCTGATGTTCTGTGATTTTGTGAAATACACAGGGACACCCCAAAGAGTGACCGTGGGAGGACAGATCCCACACAACCCTGAGGATCACCACAAGCAGCGCTGAAGGGGTTAACCCCACTGCTCTCTGCTGATAAAATAAAATCCCTCCTGAAGAAGCTAATCGGCAGCTTTTCGCGGCGTTAGCAGAAGATTCAGGGTTCTTGGCTGGGGGAGAAGGTTTCTCTGTGCTCAAGGCTGCGTAAGAATTAGCACTGCAGAAGAGAAACAACAACTAGGAGACACCCCCACGTGAACCCTGAAGGAAAACACTGAAGGAGGCTGGAAGAGCCCCCAGACAGGAAAATCACATCAGGAACAAGCTCTGTGACAGTCTGTGCTCTGCAGCTCTCGGGGCGATGAGATGCAGTGAGAACTCCCACCTCCTCCCTCTAATAACCATCTGACAGCGAAACGCTGATGCTAGACAGTGAGGACAACCCACCACTGAAACCATCCCTGCGGGAACACAGGGGATTCTCTGTCATCTCAGTTCACGGCGGCACTGGGTCGGGATCTTCAGGCAGAGCCAATGAAGGCAGAAGGAGTAGGGAAGTGACTGTCCCCCCTGTACTGGGTGCTGGTGAGGCTTCACCTCTAGGGCTGGGGGCAGTTTTGGGCACCTCGATACAGGAAGGACATTGAGGGGCTGAGAAGGGCAATAAGGCTGGAGAAGGGTCTGGAGAAGAGACCTCATAAGGAGCAGCTGAGGGAGCTGGGGCTGGTTACTCTGGAGAGGAGGTGGCTGAGGAGAGACCTTATTGCTGTCTACACCCTCCTTTCAGGCAGTTGCAGAGAGGTGGGGATTAGTCTCTTCTCACAAGGAACAAGAGGACATGGCCTCAGCCGCACCAGGGGAAGTTTAGGTTGTCCATGAGCAAAAACTTTTGCATGGAAAGGGTCCTCAGCCCTTGGAACAGGCTGCCCAAGGAGGGGGTTAAATAGTCATCTCTGGATACTGTGGAGATCTGGAGCTTAGGGACAAGGTTTAGCAGTGGCCTTGGGACAGCTGGGTTCATGGTTGGACATGATGATCTTGAAGGTCTTTTCCATAGAATGTAATAATTTCACTGAATCACAGGACAGTAGGGATTGGAAGGGACCTCCAAAGATCATCCAGTCCAATCCTCCTGCCACAGCAGGATCACCTAGATCCAGCCATTAGGGATGGGAAGGAACCTCAAAAGATCATCCAGTCCAATCCCTCTGCCACAGCAGGATCCCCCAGATCCAGTCCACACAGGAACATGGCCAGGAAGGTCTTAAACGTCTCTAGAGGAGACTCCACAACCCCCCAGGACAGCCCCTTCCAGTGCCCTGTGTAATTTCACAACAGTATCAGGCTAAGTCCTAGGAGAATCTTTCTCCAACTTGAAGCTTACCCTGACTTGAAGAAATGAAAATACATTGGAAGATATTTAAACCAGAAAATCCAACTACTTTCTTCCTGTTGGAGACAATCCTGAGACACTCAGAGCCTAGGGAGCTGCTCCCTTCCAGCCCTCTGTTAAAAATTAACCTTTCACAGAATCACAGACCATTAGGGACTGGAAGGGACCTGGAAAGATCATCCAGTCCAATCATCCCTACACAGAATCACAGAACACTAGGGATTGGAAGGGACCTGGAAATATCATCTAGTCCAGTCCCCCCAATACAGAATCACAGAACATTAGGGACTGGAAGGGACCTGGAAAGATCGTCCAGTCCCCCCAGCACAGCAGGAGAAAATGACAGAGTACAGGGCAGTGCATGAAGGCACCACTTCAGGGTTTGAGTTCCCCTTTAAACACCTTCCTATTAGTCCAGATTCAGAACAGTGGCCACAAACCCTTCCTGTGTGACTGGATCTAGGGGATCCTGCTCTGGCAGGGGGGTTGGACTGGATGATCTTTGGAGGTCCCTTCCAATCCCTAGTGACTGGATCTAGGGGATCCTGCTCTGGCAGGGGGATGGGACTGGATGAACTTCTGAGGTCCCTTCCAATCCCTAGTGTTCTGGGGTTCTGTGATGCTCTTAACACATTACCCACTTCCAGTAAGCGGGAGCCCAGAGAAGACTTTTCCAGTCCAGCTCATTGGAGAGAAATTCAGCCAAAGCCTTCTTTCAAAAGGACATAAGAAAAGAACCCCACTAAGACAAGGAAAGGACAAGAAGAGGCTGGCAACAGAAGCTCTTCCAGACCTCTGAAGGGCAGCTCGTGCCTGCAGCTGCTTATGGAGTCGTGAACCATCTCCGGGAGAGCCTGGGCTCAAAAGTCTGCTTCTTCGTATCTTTCAAAATCTCTCTGTGGTTTCAAAGGACAGAACAACCACCAAGAAAACCCCAAATCAAAAGATAATCTCTGAGGAGGTTAAGTGAAGAGCCACCAGGGCTTTGCTGATAACCCCAGGGACTGCTGAGCTTCCCTTCTCAGCAGCCTGAAGGCTCAGCAGCCAAATGCTACCGAATGAGAGGATTTTGATTGATCTCCACACGGGTCACCTATGAAAGGGCAGTGTGAGCGCTGCACTATGGCAGCAGACATCCTAAATAAGAGGTTTAGAAAAAAACTAATTAGTTTTTAAATTAGAATTCACATAATAAAAAGGGATGAGACCCCGGTCATTCGCCGTCACTCTTGAAGCAGCAAGATCCAACACTTTTATCATCATGGAAAAAACATCTGCTCTTATCTCTAGCTGACCCCGAAGCCTAACCTGACTTTTACTGGGTGTACAAATGTCAGCAGGGAAGGAAAACCAACCCCCAATGATTAAAAATGGGCAGAGATTCCTCGTGAAGCTTTGTCTTGGGGGGAAGCCAACGGCACAGGCTAGAGTTGGTCATCCCTCAGTTCTAGAAGGACATGGAGCTGTTGGATGGCAGTAGTTTGGGAGAGGGTCTCCTCTCCCTCTGCTCTGCCTTGGTGAGACCACATCTGGAATCCAGTTGTGGGACCCTCAGTTGCAGAGCTGCTGGAGAGAGTTCAGTGCAGAGCCATAGAGATGCTGAACAGTGTGGAGCATCAACCTGGTGAGGAAAGGCTGAGGGAGCTGGGGCTCTTGAGCTTGGGGAAAGGAGACTGAGGGATGACCCATGAATGTTGATCAATATGTGAAGGGTGGGTGTCAGGAGGATGGAGCCAGGCTCTGCTCAGGGGCACCCAGTGACAGGACAAGGAGCACTGGGTGTGAGCTGGAACAGAAGATGTTCCACATCAATATGAGAAGGAACTTCTTCCTGGTGAGGGTGCCAGAGCCCTGGCAGGGGCTGCCCAGGGGGTTGTGGAAACATTTAAAACTCTCCTGGATATGTCCCTGTGTGACTGGATCTAGGGGATCCTGCTATAGCAGCAGGATTGGACTAGATGGTCTCTTGAGGTCCCTTCCTATCCCTAATGCTCTGTGATTCTCATAAAGCTTAGAAAACAGCATAAACCTTCGCCCAAGCTTTCCTTACCACCACTACTTACACAGTTAGAGACACTGGACTAGATGATCTTTCAAGGTCCCTTCCAATCCCTAATGTCCTGTGAAAATCAGGCTGTAAGTGACTGCACCTACACTCTGAGCTAGACATCACCTTCAAATCAAACAAAAGCTGGCCACCACCTCAGGGCAATTATTCTAAAGCCAGGTACAGAGTAAAGTCTGCCAAAGAAGGTGCTGATCTCTGACGGCAGTGCATGAACACATGGGCTCTGGACAGCCACACCACTAGAGATGTCCTTCCCGTGCGCTTAGCTCACCTCTCATTCATCATCATCATCACCATCCTCCCATCCCTTTTACAGCCCTATAAATTGATGGATTCACCTTAGTTCTTGAGGCAACAACTCATGATGCAAAGCCAGGCTCCCGATGAGCTATAAAAGATGATTTGTCACCCCGTTAAGTTATAGCTGGGAGAGTGAGTCCTTCCCCACAGCTCCCAGCACAGTGACTGCTGAACCCAGTTAAACATCTGCCCAGGTTTTGGTGGTTGGGCCAAGCTTTGTGACAAGGTACAAACCCAGTTGACATGGAAATACAGTAAACATGAGAGGTAAAATGTTCTGTATATGCCAAACAGTCTGAGAAACGCTACAGGAACAGCAAAACAAGATTAAAATTAAAAATTGAAAATAAAATTGATGCAGCCAGTGTCGCCTGTTCCCCTGCTGCTGTAGTTCTGATTTCTTGGCTTCCCTCTGCTCCTCCTCCACTTCATCCTTCCCCTCCCCAGCTGCACTATCCAAACCTTCAGCTTTGCGAAGCAGCAGTTGTCTCTGGAACGACCCTGCCAAGTTCCATGAGCTTTTATTATTCTAATCACAGAATCATTCAGGTTGGAGAAGACCCTTGGGATCATCGAGTCCAACCATCAACCCTACTCTGCAAGGTCACCCCTAAACCAGATCTCACAACACCGCATCTAATATCTCAGAACAAAGGGTTTCCAAGGCTTTGTCATCATTTCCTTCACCACGGAGCCCACCTCTGCTTCTGCTTCGGCTGAGTCATTGTTGTCATGAGATCACAGAATGAATGAAGTTGGAGAAGCCCTCGGAGCTCAGTCAGCCCAGCCCAGCCCCTAACATCACCCCAGCAGCCACACCAGGGCACTAAGCACGACAGCCAGGCTGGCCTTCAACACCTCCAGGGATGAGGACTCCACCACTGCCCTGGGCAGTCCACTCCAGGATCACCCTTTCCATGAGGAAGGGCTTCCTAATATCCAACCTAACCCTTTCCTAGCAGCTTCAGGCTTCGCTCTCTCATCCTGGCGCTGGTTGCCTGGGAGAAGAGCCTAACCCCCACACCTGACTACAACCTCCCTTCAGGGAGTTGGAGAGAGGGAGAAGGTACCCTCTGAGTCTCCTCGTCTCCAGGCTAAACACCCCCAGCCCCCTCAGCCTCTCCCCATCAGCCTTTCCAAGCCAGGAGCCTTCTGGGCCACTTGGGCACCCTGCTGGCTCCTGTTCAGCCGGTTGTCACCCAGCACTGCCAGGTCCCTCTCTGCCCAGCTGCTCTCCAGTCCCTCATCCCCAAGGCTGTAGCTGCAGGGGGTTCCTGTGGCCAAAGTGTAGGACCCTGTTCTTGGCCCTGTTAAACCTCATCCTGTTGGCCTCTGCCCACTAAGAGGCCACCTTGTAAAATGTATTTTAAAAGGGAAAATAAGCACCAAGTGTGCCGTATGCTCCTGGTCTATGAGGCACCAGAGAGAAGGAACCATAAGGAAGTATTAAAAATACAATAAAACCCAATAAAATAAAACAAAATAAAAATTCCCAACCCCACATCGGGGCACAGACAGGTCAACAGCAAAACTGTGTTGTACCTTCTCATCTCATTTTTGCTGGAAATTATGGGATAAGAAGGGAGTCAGGATGTCCCTGCCCATCAGGAGCATCTTAAAACTCTTAAACTCAGTTAATTAAAAGAAGTTATTTAACTCCTCAATGATAATACCAAATACACAGAAAAGCCCAGGAAAATCCATTTCCCTTCTCTAATTAATCTGCCCCAGAGCTGAGCACTTCAGGCAGAAAGCTCCAGGCTGAAGCCTTCATGCCTCAAGAAGCAGACATGGAATCCCAGAACATTAGGGATTGGAAGAGACCTCGAAAGATCATCCAGTCCAATCCCTCTTCCACAGCAACTACTTCTAACGTTGGGTGGCTCTGAATGTTTTCTACTGAATGAAAACATAAAGGTCATTACTGGATTTCCTCATCACTGCCTGAGCATCCCGACTGTCAATGTCAACAGCCTTAGGCTCTGGTCTGCAGGAGCTTAAGCACTTAGTAATTAATCGGAGGCGAAAGACATGCTGCGTCCTGTGATAGTTGTGTTGTTGGAGTATCACAGAACATTAGGGATTGGAAGGGACCTCGAAAGATCATCTAGTCCAATCCCCCTGCTGCAACAGGATCCTCTAGACCGAGTGGCACAGGAACATGTCCAGGCGGGTTTGAAACTTCTCCAGAGAAGGAGACTCCACAACCTCCCTGGACATCCCATTCCAGGGCTCTGTCATCCTCACTGGGAAGAAGATTCTTCTCAGATTGATGGGGAACCTCCTCTGTTCCAGCTCACACCTGCTGCCCCTTGTCCTACCATCAGGTGCCCCTGACCAGAGCCTGGCTCCATCCTCCTGACACCCATCCTTCATGTATTTATCAATATTCATGGGGTCACCCCTCAGTCTCCTTTTTTCCAAGCTGAAGAGACCCAGCTCCCTCAGCTTTTGCTCAGTAATGAGACACTCTCCTCCCTCCATCATCTCTGTGGCTCTGCACTGGGCTCTATGCAGCAGCTCCATGTCCTTCTGGAACTGAAGGGCCCACAACTGGATACATCAATCCAGATGTGGTCTCACCAGGGCAGAGTAGAGGGGGAGAAGCTCTCTGTGCTGGAGCTGCTGTCTCTGAAGAAAACATTAAACCAGGCAACTGGGGTCATGTTATTTATTTGCTCAGATGGCTTCCTGAAATAACTACGTCGGGATTTTTCCTCTCTTCAGTGCCACCTAAATATAAACAGGAGCAGAAAGAGGTTTTCTGGTCATTGCTGGTTTTTGCTATCATGAACTGAGACTTCTCTGCAACAAGGTTCTTCTTGAAAACCTTGAGGACATCGATCCATGTGAGTAGATTTAAGTGCTGCTTGAAACAACCTAATAGGGGGGTTGGACTAGGTGATCTCCAGCAGTCCCTTCCAAACAACACTAGTCTGTAATTCCATGGGTCATCCGGGCCAGAGCTCCAGCACCCTCACAGGAAAGTTTATTCTTTACAGAATCACGGAACACTAGGGATTGGAAGGGACCTCGAAAGATCATCTAGTCCAATCCTCCCCTAGATCCAGCTGCACAGGAACATGTCCAGGTGGGTTTTAAACATCTCCAGAGAAGGAGACTCCACAACCCCCCTAGGAAGCCCCTTCCCCCAAAGAGGGGCCCAGATAGCTGTGGACGGCAGCTCAGCCATCAGGTCTACCCAACACCCTTCCATTTGGTTCTGTTGGCAAACTAAGGGAGGGTTCACCTTGCCCCACTGCCCCACCTCGGGCTTGTATGACCTTTTAGTAGGGTAGAACAGCAGGTAGGGTTTATGCACAGCCTTCATGCCTAGAGATACTTCCATTGCTGCCTACTCATTCAGGAGTCACATTAAACAACTCAGAAATGTGATCAAGAGAGTTGTTTCTTGCCCCAAAGAGGAGAGAATTATAAATCAAATATCACCGCTATATTTAGAGAACAAGCTCTTTCCATGGCAGTTTTAATTACGTGTCACAACATTTAGAGCTTCCTTGCGAGTAGCATCTGCAGCAAAGAAATCAAAATGTAGACCCCATTCGCACACTTTTGGCTGCATCAAAGAGAAGAGCCAAAAGCCCTTCCCAGGAAAACAGTCACTCACTGCTCTTGTCCCTGGACTCAACCACCCCTGCATCTCTCACACTCCTCAATCACAGAAGCACAGAGGCTAGAGAAGCCCTCTGAGCTCAGTCAGCCCAGGCCAGGACCTAACATCACCCAGCAGCCAGACCAGGGCACTAAGGGCCACAGCCAGGCTGACCTTCAACAGCTCCAGGGATGAGGACTCCTCCACTGCCCTGGGCAGTCCACTCCAGGCTCTGATCCCCCTTTCCATGAGGAAGGGCTTCCTGACATCCAACCTAACCCTCCCCTGGCAGCCTCCGGCCCTGCCCTCTTGACCTGTCGCTGGTTGCCTGGCCGAGAGAAGACCCCGACCTCCACCTGCCTTCAGGGAGTTGGAGAGAAGGACAAGGTCCCCCCTGAGTCTCCTCCTCGCCAGGCTAAACATCCCCAGCTCCCTCAGCTTCTCCTCATCAGCCTTTCCCTCCACTCCCTTCCCCAGCCTCGTTGCTCCTGGCCAGGCACTGCTTCCAGAGCACCTCTGTCCCAAAAATGCCCAAACACATCCTGCCTCTGAGGTTCTTCCTCGTTATTGTAAAGTCCAGTGACACAATTAACCCACCCTGAGTCTTGACCTTCACATCCCAAAGCCTCAAGTCTCAGTGTGAAGGTTATTTCTGAATTGGTTTAGTGACGCTGTGGCAGCAGACGCCTCGCCGGCATCACACGCCCCTGCGAACATAACCACCCGTGGATCCTTTTCTGCGTTTGAGTGAATGAAACATTCACCGCAGAACTAGTTTCCAGAGATGATTAAGCTTTTCTCTTTTAGATACCGTGCAGAAAGAAATGGAAAGTAGACAAAAAGAAACCCAACAAAGAAAGGTGAAAGTTACCCTTCTCGGACAATACGAGGCGTTGAACTCGTCGCCGATGCGCCGCAGCTCCTGTGCAATCCAGATCTCAGGCTCCACACCTTCTGCTAGCGAGGGAGACTGCCACCGGGAAGCTGCACGGAACAAAAGCGGGGCGTTGGAACAGGTGAACAACAACAGCAAGAAAATACCCTGTTAAACCTGGCAACAGTCAAGGGGCAGCTACCGAGTTTTTAATATCAGGATTTGGACCCCTCTACTCTAACAAAGCCTCCTCTTAGCCCTCCTTCCAATTTGGTGTCCTCAGTAAATTTGCAGGTGGCCCAGAATGAAGCAGCAGTGTTGATCCGGACGCCTGAGGGTAGGGAGACACTGTAGAGGGATCTGGACAGGCTGGAGCAATGGGCTGAGGCCATTAGAATGAGGCTGAACAAAGCCCAGCGCTGGGTCCTGCACTTCGGTCACAACAAACCCCAGCAGCTACAGGCTGGGGGAAGAAGGGCTGGAGAGCTGCCTGGTGGAAAAGGACCTGGGGGTGTTGGTTGACAGCTGGCTGAACAGGAGCCAGCAGGGTGCCCAGGTGGCCAAGAAGGCCAGCGGCATCCTGGCCTGCATCAGGAATGGGGTAACCAGCAGGAGTAGAGAGGAGATGGTGCCCCTGTGCTCTGCACTTGTGAGACCACACCTTGACCCTGGGTCCATTGTTGGGTGCCACAGTGTCAGAAGGACATTGAGGGGCTGGAGTGGGGCCAGAGAAGGGCAACGAGGCTGGGGAGAGGGCTAGCAAACAGGCCCTGTGGAGAGTGGAGAGTAACCTGGGTTACTGAGTCTAGAGAAGAGTAGGCTGAGAGGAGACCTTCTTGCTCTCTACAGCTCCCTCAAAGGAGGTTGTAGAGAGGCTGCTGCTGGTCTCTTCTCCCAAATTACTGATGCTAGGATGAGGGGAAATGGCCTCAAGTTGTGTCAGGGGAAGGTTAGATTGGATCTTGGGAAGAAGCTCTTTGCTGAGAGAGTGGTTGGGCACCGGAAGGGGCTGCCCAGGGATGTGGTGGAGTCCCCATCTCTGGAGGTGTTTAAAAACGGAGTAGCTGGAGCCCTTGAGGCCGTGGTGTAGGGGCTAGGGAGGTGTTGGGCTGAGGGCTGGACTTGCTGATCCTGGAGGTCCTTTCCAGCCAGGATGACTGTATGAGTCTATGATTCTTTTCTCACAGGCTCAGCAGTCACTCCTCCTCTAACCTTAAAAACCCCCCCATAGCTTAATTCAACCCTCACATTCCTTCCCCAGACGGAAGAGACGAGCAAAACACTTGGCTTTGTTGTACTGCTGGGTCTGTAGCTGAGAAACTGCATTTCCAGCCAGCTGCGGGAATTCCACCGACAGGAGGAAACTGGGATACTCAGACAGCACCTTCCTGCACTTCAGCAGAAAATAAACCCGACGCAGGAAAACAGCGCCGGCTCGCGAGGGGAAAAGGCAGCTAATGCAGTAATTACCCTGCACTACACGTCACAAGTTCAGTTGCTGTTTCACGGAGCTCGCAGCCTCAGAGCGACCCCCCAAACAGCTGGCGGAGAAAGCAACAGCCCACGCCCACAGCAGGACCCTGTGCTGTACCTGCACAGCCTCTCCCCCCTCCCACAGAACTAAGGGCAGAATTACAGCCTTCAGGACAGCAATAAAAAGAAACCACACCAAAAAAACCCCAACCCAACCCAAACAAAAAAAACCCCAAAACAACCCCCTCCCCTCCCTGCACGAAACAAAACAGAGCGTTCTGGCACGCCAGCTTCGAAGGACTCGCTAGGGAATAGAAGCAGCTTCCAATCTCCAAGGAGTCAAAGGATTAGTGGGGCAGTAAAAAAAAAAAAAAGAGAAACCCAGAAAGAAAGGAAGAAATTTAAATAAAAGCCTGGCTCCAACCCGACTGGAAAATGTATTTCCGAGCCAAACTAGCGCTGCTTTGGCTCAGGGATCTGTTTTGTTTTCACGCTGTAGTAGTGCAGGAGTAGTACCCGCCGCCTGCCCGGGGACGGCCCCGGAGTATTTATTTTCCTCGCTGGTGAATGAACCGCGGCCCGGCCCTCGCGATACTCTCCACCCTGGCTCTCCGGGAACGCAAACAGGATTTCAGCCAGGCCGGAGCAACCAGCCGAAATCCCAACACCGTCACCAGAGCCAGCCTTGGGCTGCTCTCCCCAGCAAGAGCTAAGCCAGGGGGAAAAACCAGGGGAAAACGGGACAAAACCATGTGGGAAGACCTGAGGACTCATGGAAAACTGTGTGGCTGACAGGTATCGTTCGCATTCCACCCCTTTCCCCTCTTTGCCTTCTTTTTTGTCCTCTTCTTCATCCCTTGCCTCCCTCTCCTCTTCCCTTTTGCCTCCCTCTCCTCTTTCCCTTTTTGCTTCTCTCTCCTCTTCCCTTTTGTCTCCCTCTCCTCTTTCCCTTTCCCCCCTCTCTTCCAACCTCTGCCTCTTCTCCTCCATCCTCTGTCCCCTCTTCTCTAACCTCTGCCTCTTCTCCTCCATCCTCTGTCCCCTCTTCTCCAACCTTTGCCCCCTCTTCTCCTTCCCTTTCTCTCTCATCTCCTTTCTTCTTCACCCTCTCCTCCTTCCTTTTCCCTGTTCTCCAACCTCTGCCCTCTCACCTCCTTCCTTCTCCCCCCTCCTCACCTTCCTTTTCCCCACTCTTCTCCTTCCTTTGACCCCTCTTCTCCATCCCTTTCCCCTTGACCCAACATCGCACCCAAGGCATTGCCTGCTTGAAAGCTGATGGCTGGGGTTGGTGGCTGAGAGTGAAATCGGGCTGAGGTTTTCAGAAAGGACTTTCTATGATGCTGCTGAAAGGCATCATCAAAAGGGTCCAGTCATAACTGATCCCAAAACCAGTCAGAGGAGTTTTTGGGCCACCCCACCCCAGGCAAGCCGGCAGCGGCTGTTGCGAGAACACGGACAAAGCAAGAGGCCACCGGCATCCCTGGTATGTCTGCGCCTCGCTCTAGCCCACGGGATGCTCCAGCTGGGGACCGGCACGGCAGTGCTGTGGTCCCTGCTTAGTGGGGAAAGAAAAACAACCCCAAAACACCCCAAACTGCACCTGCACCTCCTGGTCTTGGTCATCCAAACTCCTGCCGAGAACGGCTTCAGACGAACCACGTGTGAAGCCAAGGGAGAAAACGGCAGCAGCTCCGAAACGAAAGCAACAGGAACAGCACCGCCAGCTACTTCGTTCAAGGTTTCATAGAATCATCTTGGCTGGCAAGGACCTCTACGACCAGCAAGTCCAGCCCTCAGCCCAACAGCTCCTTAACCCCTACACCATGGCCTCAGGTGCTCCAGCTACTCGGTTTTCAAACCCCTCCAGGGATGGGGACTCCACCACCTCCCTGGGCAGCCTCTTCCACTGCCCAACCACTCTCTCAGGAAAGAACTTCCTAAGATCTAATCCCCTTCAGTTTACCGGTTCTACCCCAAAGATCATCCTCACAAGCAACGAGAGGTTCACACTGCCTCTCCCCGCTCTTCCACAGTGCGATCACAACCTCACCAGGAAAACCCACCACAGAGCACTCTCGCACGCCTGCTCCAGACGCATCCCCAAAACCCACCCACAAACCCTGCCCTCCTGCACCTTTGGCCAGAGCTGCTCTTTGAACAAAATACCCAGCAAATGGGAACAATCACCCAAAAACTTGACCTAAAGATTCACACAACCCCTGCAGGGGGTGAGTTTCTTGCTCTGGGTGACTTTATGGTGGGATAGAGCAGCCACCACGCCTGTCAGACTGCTGAAAGAAAACCCAAGCTCCCTGCCTTCCTCTCCAGCACAGCCAAATAAACTCATCCCTGCCCCCCTCTCCCGTCCACCCCCGAAAGCATCTCTGTGGCTGTGCTGAGCCAGCACCGCAACACTGCCATCCAAGAACATTCCCCTCACTTTTCCCCCCAGAAAGGCTTTGGAGGTGGCCAGCTGCACCCCTCCATGCACTACGAGGGAAGCAAGACAGCCCAAAGCATCACTGCTCATCACCTTCCCTGCCACAAACAGCCTTTCCTCCTGCAAACAGCACTCAGCGACTCACTCACTCACACTGCTGAGGGCAACCTGTAGCTCCCCAGGGCTGCCACCACACTTTTTGGTCTGGCTGAAAGCTGGGGAAGACTTCTACAAGGTTGAGAAACTTGAGAAACAGCAGCTTCAGGGCAGCAGGGGACAAGTTTTGCTCCAGCAGGTTTGCTAAGAGGCCACCAGCCCACGGCCAAGAGCACCTATCGCACACAAACCGCTCTCGCCCGCAGGAAACGCCTGTTTATTATTATTATTTTTATTATTATTAAAGGTCACTTGCCTACACTTCCTAGAGCAGCTCTCCAATCTCTCAGCCCGGGGGCAGTGTGACAGATAAAAATCAGCCCATACAAAACAAAACAACCCCATCCACAAACAAAAAACATTATACCCTTCGCTTCCTTTCTGAGGGACCGACCCGTTTCCGCACGGAAAACTTAATGGCACACATCCGGCACGCCGCTGCCAAGGCACCGAGGAAGAGGTGCACGGGGCAAAGCCTTTCTCGAGGCCAGCTTCACGCCAAGTCACAGCCTGGCAGTTGCAGTCCCTGCTCTGCAGAGCCACACTTCCAGCTCAAGAGTAGCCAAAGGTCCCGTTTAAATTGCTCTAGTGTTTTCCATTTGCTCCTAAGTTGTTTAGGAAGATGCCCCTAGCAGCAAGAAGAGAGCACAAGCTCCAGCAAAACCGCATTGCTTACGGCGGGGAAAAGGCAGAAGGGGAGAAAAACCAGGGGAAACTTCAGTTTCTTCGTGAAGCACCAAACAACCAGTCGCTTGCTGTGAAAATGCTGCCTGTGGCTCTCCCTACCGAGGAACTCCGGCATCCTCCTCCTGCCTGGCTGGGCCACGTGCGTCCACGCTACACGAGGTTGTGAAACTTGCATTAAGCTCTAATTACTGCAATAATGTCAGAAAAATCTTTCCTGAGGCTGTATTACAGTAAGTCCTCAGCAGCTGTAACCACAGTCATTAACCAGAGTAAAAAACAAAACAACCCAAAAAGATGTTTACATCGTGTAGAGCTCGGACTCGGCGCTTGCTGTCCCCTCCAGGAGGGGCTACTGACACTCTACCTGCCTCGCTCCAGCCTTCTCTGGGTTTAAAGGTTTCCTTTAACGAAGGGGAATCAACCAAGACTAGGGGAAGGCATCGCTGGGTGGCTCCATCAGCTCCGGGAGGAACGTCTTCCCCACCACTAGAGGCTTCCAGCCCAGCCTTACCTGGCAAGCCACATGTAAACACACGCACACCCGCTCCTCACCCGGCTGCTGCTGTCGGGCACCAGCCGTGGGGCTGTGCCGGCGCAGGCGGGAGGTTGTGCGACCCCAGCGCCTGCGACACCAGGTGCGGGGTGTCCAGACACCGAACTGAGAAGCAAAGCTCAAGCGAGGAGTCACTCGCCCCGCAGCAGCGCACAAACCTTGGCAACCGAGCGGCACGTAAAGCCAGCCCTGAGCGCGGAGAGAGAATTAAACAACTCTGCTCCCTCCTCCCCGAGCGGGGACCGACCCATCCCGGAAAAGAATAAAAATGATAGTAAGGAGACAACAAAAAGCGCGGGACGAGCGGCTGTTCCTCAGCAGCACCCTGGCTTGGCCACCGTGGCCACCTTGCACAAGTCCCGTGGCCGCCTGGGCGAGCGTCCAGCCCGCCAACAAGCCCAATCGGCTGGGTTGCCCCACGTTGGCCTAGAATTGGTTGCGTTGCCCCGATCAGCCCCGAGTTGGCCAGAGTGCCCCGAACTGCTCCCGAACCCAGGCGGGTGACCCGCTGCCAGCCCGCTGCGTGCCCCACAGCCTGCCCTGGCGCGGGCTCAAGGCCCCAGCGGGGTGTTTCGCAACCGTCCCCGCAGGTACAGCCTGGCAGGGCTGCTCCGGGGGTGCTGGAGCGCTGCCGGCGGCCCCAGCTCTGGGCCAGCGGGGTGCGGGAGCTGCAGGTGCAGGGCGCCCACAAAACCCCCGCGCTCGGGGCAAAGCAGGCAGGGTGACGGGCTGGCGATGCTGGTGCCAGGCGGAGGTGGTGAGGACGGGGTGTCGGCGGGCTGCTGTGACGCCCCCCCCCCCCCCCCCCCCGGGGGGGGGCGGGGGGGGGGTGGGGGGGGCCCGGCGGGGGGGGGGCGGACGGGGGGGCGGGGGGGTGCTGAGCCCCCCCCCCCCCCCCCCCCCCAGGGGCTTACCCATGGCGCTGAGGCAGTGGCTGAGGGCCTGGCAGGGCGGGCTGGGGGTCTGCGTGGCCTTGTCGCAGCTGAGGGTCGCGGGGCTCCTCTCGGCGTCGAAGGAGAAGTAGCCGCTGGAGGATCGCGGCAGCAGCGGCGACCTCCGCACGAAGATGAAGAGCGGGGAGCGGGTGGCGAAGGGTCCGGGGCTGGCGGCGGGCGGACCCCGCGGCGGAGGCCCCGGCGCGTCGGTAGCGGAGGAGCCGGGCAGGGCGACGGGAGCTCCGGGGCGCAG